>JALDNG010000348.1:207500-210521 GCA_024349245.1 Neodontobutis hainanensis | reverse complement strand
AACAAAGAGAAAGTGTCAGCAGTCACCTCAAGTCTCTTTCTCTAAAATCTACAAATCTGATATTTGATGTATATTGTGTTGTGTTCCGGCAGATAACCCAAACGCAGCCACACACGTAAAGTTCACAAAAACAGGTTTATTGAAATAATCAACTTATGAATGGCGGGTTCTTCGGGGATAACGAGTTGTAGCAGGGTCCGGACCGGGTTGAGCTGGGGCGAGACGAACTGATGGACTAGCGGGGTTCAGGGATGACCGAGGTGGAGCGGGAACCGGACTGGCGGTAGGACGGAAAGGATCTGAGGTGAACAGACAAAAACAGGTAAGTACATACATAGAACAAAATCTTCGAACGCGAGACGTATTACTAACGGTAGTCAGTGTTACGATCTGGCGTCGAGGAGCAGGCTGTGGTGCTTCTTATTCCCTCTTGATTATTCACTCGGATCAGCTGGGCTTGCGCCGCCGGCGCTCCCGCACACCTGTCTCCTCTCTGCGAATCAGTAGGGGCGGGGGAGCCCGGCACGGAGGCCGCGGCCAACTGTGCCGAGTCCTGATCCACCGTGACATATTGTGAACATTGTCACATTAAGTCAATTACATCATCAGTATTTTATCACATTAAAAACATTTCCAAAGTTAACGGGATAATGTTTGAACAAGACTTAGAGAAATCTATCCATTCTTTTATTTCCAGCAGGTTATATTACTAAAATGGCCTATTCTAACTAAAACCAGAAAGTGCAACCACATCACGTCCAAATCTCTGCACTGGCTTCCTTTTGCTCAGAAAATAGACTTTAAAATGTCAATGACTTATTGGCTTAGCACAAGAATATATTTCTGACATGCTAGTCGGACTCATTGGACTCTGAGAACATCTGGGAAAAGGCCTACTGCTCGTGTCCATAGTTAGAACTAAACATCGTGAAGCAGCGTTTAAGTTTCATGCAGCAAAAATTTAGAACGACCTCCAAAATTTAGTAAATCAAGCCTCAACTTTAACAATGTTCAAGCGGAGGTTAAAAACCTTCCTCTTTAGCTCCTGTAATGGGAAAATTATCTTTTCCTCTTTCACATACATCGGTTCTGTCCTTGACTACAGCAGAATGACACCAGTGGTCGTTTGGAGAACTACAGTCAGTGTCCTGCTCGCTTTCATCAACAACTCACGTAACTTACCTTTCATGAGGCCCGCCATCTCGGCAGGATAACAACAGAAGTTAGTGAACTTATATCAGACAGGATACTGTACGTGTTACTACTATACTACTATACTTTGTCGATGTTGGAGTGCTTCATTTTTATCTGGTCAACTGCCTAAAAGCTGCACTGTTACTAAACCACATTGTCCACATGTAAGATTCAGTCTTTTTTGTTGCCGCACTTGGTTTATGTGGTCAAGTCATGTCCTAGAGAGAGAGAGAGAGAGAGAGAGAGAGACAGACAGACAGAAAGCAAAAGAAAGAATGTGTCATTCTGACAGTAATAACATTAATTTAATTACTTATTTATGGAATATTTTACATAAACATACAGATAGTGTTTGAGAGGTAACTAACATGTCTACAGCAGTGTAGATAAGTGTACCTAGAAATTCTGGTTTAAAGCTGATAAATAAAGACTTTTTTGCTGCTGCATGAGACCTAAACATAATGGTTCCTGTGAGAGGGACTGACACACCGGCGGCGCCAAGGGGGGTCTCAAGACCCTCCCAAAAAACGCCTCGCTTTTTTATACCTCAAAAAAAATTGAGAGCAGACGGAAATTATAGCAATAGGAGTGAAAATACCCGTTGCAGTGGAGGGAGAGCCCTGCTTGATCTTAGAAACGAAGGACACCGAAGAATTGGAGGATGAGGAGGTGCGCCTCGAGTCGGAGGAGACAGGTGAGCAGATGGAAAGAAATAGCGTCTCATCAAGCGCTTCGGCGGGCACGGATGGCGGGAATCCTGACAGTGGAATGGATTTAATGGAGGATTTAAGTTATGGCCCAGCCGAGAAACCAAAACAGCCTTTTGGATCGCAGGGGCGATCAATATTCTGTGTCAAAAAACGCGGCGTCGTCATTTTTTTCAGTGTGCATGGATTCGGTGGTAACTCAGAAAAGTACTTCACCCAGGAAGAGTTTAAAAACTGGAGAAAAAGGAAGAGAGAAACTGGCGCAACATAACGCCAGTGCTTCTCACAAAGTGGCAATGGAAGGGTGGTGTGAATTTAAGAAGAGAGAGAAAAACGCATCGAGGATTTTGACGCACCTCCATAACGATGGACATAAGAAAATTGTTAAAGAAAACAGGATCTACATGCGAGCAGTTGTTGAGTCACTGTGCTTTACAGCTTGTCAAACCATTGGTCAGAGAGGCCACCGAGAGAATGAACAGTCCACCAACAGAGGTAATTTCCTTGAAATGTTACATCTGCTGGGGAAGTTTGATAGCACTGTATCCAAAAAAATATCTACTGGGCCAGGTAATGCAAAATATGTTCATCATGACATTCAGAACGAGTTAAAAAAAAAACAATGCCTGCATTTTGAGAGAACAGGTTGGTAACTAAGTTAAACTGGGAGAGCACTTTACTTTAATGGTGGATGAAACAAAAGATGTGAGCAAAAAAGAGCAGATATCTATTGTTCTGCGCTACATACACAATGATGACATTTATGAAGAGTTTCTTGATTTTGTTCCAGCTGATGGTTTGGATGCAGAGTCTTTACTTGTGACAGTGAAAGAGGCATTGGCTAAATTCAACATAGACAAAAATGCATGCGTTACGACCGGGGCATCTGTAATGTCTGGCTGCAACAATGGTGTTCACGAAACAAAACACTCACAAAGTGTTCATGGAGAAACACACAGAACTTGAGCCCACTAAAAAAGTTGTGGAATTAAAACATCTGTCAGATACCAGATGGGCATGTCAGTACTAGTCTTTGGGCAATAAAGCAAACCCTCCCTAGCATCTTAGCCACACTTGAGGAAGTCAGCCATCAAACAAATAGCCATAGAGCTACTGAGGC
>JALDNG010000348.1:0-202500 GCA_024349245.1 Neodontobutis hainanensis | reverse complement strand
CAAAGATGTTGAATGCTGGTCACTTAATGATAACATTGTTGTATTTAGGGTGAACAATATTTTTATAGTTATTAAGTAATTTGCTGATTTTCATTTATAAATGTATTCTTGGGCTCCTCCCTTCTTACCTCTGCTCATACATGCATAAAAACATTGACGGTATAAGGACCATAGAAGGCCCTTCTACAGTCATTGGTAAAAACAACAAAAGTTTGCTCTGCGTTCTCAAAAGAACATACTGATGGTGGTTCCCAGAGTCAGAACGGAGTTGGGTAAGGCAGCATTTCAGTACACTGCCCCCTGTGCATGGAATGAACTGCAAAAAACATGAATCTATCTGAACTTGTGACTTTGGGAGAATTTAAATCTTTTCTAAAGAAGCGTGAACTCAATGAGCTTGGAAAATGTAACTGTTTTTAAACCTGCACACATTGACTGTAAATATCATTCTTTTTGTTGATATCATGTATGTTTTTTTAATTGTATGTAAATGCTGTTGTCTTGGCCAGGTCACTCTTGAAAAAGAAATTTTTAATCTCAATTACTTTTTATCGGGTTAAATAAAAATAATAAATCAGATAAGTAGAACAATCCAGCCACAGTTTAATATCATTTCACAACTTCTAATTATTTATATTTATTTATCTTTGTGATTAATTATGTTCAATTAAATCTTATTTATAAAGCACATTAGGAATTTACTCCCGGTAGTTATCCTTTGTTCCTTTTTTGGCAATATACTGCATTTTGGTTTCTTTTTTTAATGTTGATTCCCATTTGTGTTTTGTTTATTTGTTTGTCTTGGTCTGTTGTCTTTTATCTTCACTCAACACTCAACCTCCCTCACACATCCGTCTGATATTTCTGTAGCAAGCATGTTATCCAAATCCAAAACTACTCATACCCCATGTCATCTATAGTCATCTTAACATCCGGGAACATCAAAAAATTTAGTTCTCCTGCAAAAAGAGCCAAAATTCTAAATCACGTACACAAATTACAATCTGATATCTGTCTGTTACTAAAACCCCAAATGCTGGTGAAAATAAGAAGGACAAACTTAATCTGTCTAATTTATCTCAAATGTACAGTATGGTGTAATATTTTTTACAGACAGTCCAACTGCAGTGTGATGTCTGGTTATAAAAATAGCTTCTGAATATAATTTCTTATATTTTATCAGGGCTAACAGAGACAGTAGAGAGGGTGCATTTTTACATACTTTTTACAACAAACTGACGGAAGGTCTATATTTAGTTTTGAGATGAATAGAGACAAATAAAGACAGTGATAAATACAGTTCTCTTTTTCTCAACGTGTTAGCAGTCTAAAGTAATAATTCCAGAAACTCTCAAAAGGAAGAGGACACAAGTGGAGGCCAGTACAAATATGAGTCAGGAGCTGGCAGTAGTGGTCCGCTACATTTAGCCGTCAGTTCAAGCACTGGGCTGGAAGGACAAAACAGTGATGAAAAGGTTAAAGCAAAAGCATCTGGACTCAGTTTTAAAGGTGAAGACATTTTGTCTCTAATTCCAAGATAATTAACCTCTTCTTCAAGATGACCTGAATGACCGAGAACCTTCACAGACTCTGAACAGTGATGTTTTGTACAAGAAAGACATGAGCAGACTCTTTCCTGACTCTATATGTCAGTACGTCATTCAAAGTATGCAACCTTTTCTAACAGTCTGTGGATGCAAGGGCCCTTTGCAGTGGGGGAGCAACACCAACAAGAGAACAAAATCAATGCATATATCTAATATATTTGTCTGTCATTTATAAAGTTCTCTAAATGTTAATCCCATTAAGGTCTTGGGGCTGGCTAGAGCCCCTTTACATGTTGACCCATCATTTTTTCTCTTTTGTTTTTCTACATTTGTTTTTGTGTGCATTTTAGCAACTGTAACAAAATCGTTTCCATCGTGGACATAGTAATAACGTTTATCTAAAATCTCTGCGCCGATGTAGGCGTCCCACGTAAGACGTGGATCACGTGACACAGGTAGAGGTTGTGCGGTTGCCATGGAAACTAGCTTCAGACACGGCAGAGTTGCAAGGGGAATAATACAGTTTATCTTCGACATCGTTGCATCTGTGGTGAGCTTATATCTTTTACGACACTTCTAAACTTTGTAGCAACGTATCTGACGCTGATTAAAACATTCGTACATACAGGTCTTAATAAGTAAATAAGGTAATGAGGTGGTTCGATATCTTCAACAGAGAGATGTAGGTTAGCTTACCAGACTTCCGCTTAGGACAGTGCTTTTTACGTTTGACTGTAATTTTTGGACATAAAATGATAATGCAGGACAGAAATTGCCATAAATATTTTTTAAATCAAGACCAAACGTAAATATCTTTAACTGTGAATGAAAAATGCTTAGATACATTCAAAGTGAATAGGCTACAGTCTCGTTACATGTAACTTTACACATGCATGTGTTTGCTCTGCAGTGTGATCATGTCGCTCAACAAGAATGGGATGATACCTTTCCCACCACCCATCAGCAAAGACAGGGCCATTTGGGATTTCCCAAAGGTAAACCAGTGCCACTTTTATTACCCTCTTAACGGACAAATATGGAGAAATAGGTTACTTAAGTCACTTGGTACTTGCTACTTTGTTTTTTTGTATAAATGTTAACAGGAAATAATATTTTAGCTAGCTGCTAAAAAATAAAGAAATCTATCCATAGCCTCAAATGTTCAACAAAATTATTTAGGACATCAAACCTAAGCTAGCTTTTTGGCTACTTTAGTGTCAAATGCGGCGTTGTTTAAACCTTATAAACAAAGAACAGTGTGTTTTCTGATTGGATAAAAAATTTACTTTTTGTTTCTCACAAAGAATAAACTCAATAGTTTTTAACAAACCCTTCCCAAAGTGGTGCCCTGGGCGAGATTTTATATGGCACCCCCTCCATATGCAATTTACATTTAGGCTTACTTGAATAGCGTTGTTTTTAACCATTGTCATTAATTTAAGATAACATGTCACCCAATTTACATGCTTAACAAATTACAAATAAATACCACAAACTAGAAATCCTGTAAATAAATAAATAAATAAATAAATAATAAATTATAAATACAACAATCAGAATCAAACAATTTAAATAAGCACACAGTTTGAACACAATACCTCTATACATAAGCTACATTTACACTATGGAAAAACTAAACACAAAAATCAATGTAAGTAATCATTATTTTTTTGTCATTAATTGATGCATGTTTAATGTTTGATCTTATTACATGAGCTATTCTCTTGTGAAGTAGTCTTGTAGGGAGTCAAAGTATGGGGCACAAGAAAGCAAAATGTTTGGATTCTCTCTGCTTGACAACAAAAAATTACTATAAATAACCAGATATAAAAGCTATTTTAATTACCTATATCCAACTGTACACAAAACTATGTGCATCCCTGGGCTCTTCTGAGGTGGAGGGGACAGAAGGAGTACTTGAGACTGTTGGCGTTGATGGCCCAACTGTCGTGTCTGATACTGACCCCCCAGCCTTCAGCACAATTGTATGGAACAACTCATCAACACACAACCAGTTCAAATCCCATTGAGTCTTTATTGTAACAACAACAAACAACCTGAGTAGACTATCTCCAACTCTACTAAAGGTTTGCACCTATACCTTGGGTTTTTATACATTTTTCACATGACAGTTTCACAAATTTACAACTACTGTTAAAGGGAACACAGCACCCTAAATGCTGTTACAGAACTAATCATAAGCATTTTAATTAAAATGTTACCCAACCCGGGAAAAACACAGGAAATAATTTTTTGTATTATGATTTTGGACATGTTTTATAAAAAAAACCCCTGCAAATTAGACAGTAACATTTTTGTTATTGACAACTACCTACACTAAAGAAATGCTCAGTGCATTTTTTTCTTGTGCCTGTTGTTTTCAGAGGAATGACCATAGTAAGAGATTAAAAATGATTGCATCTTTTTCATATATGTTTAACAAATATGTTTTGGCCTAAATTGATGAATTTGTATTTAAAGTGTTCTCACACATTTATGAAGGAGTATTAAGCCTAATATGCAGGATTATATATATAGGATTATATACATGCTCCATTTCACCTTGAGCCATGTTTAGTTTTAGTTGGGGAGGTGGTGGTCTGCTTATCGGACACATGTGACATCTGGCCCTGGCTTAACCTAGCCATTTCTGTTGTGGCAGAAGTGTGGTAATACACTTCTGTAAAAAATTCATGGACATTTAAACCTTTTGTTCCTCTCTCTGACTTCCGCAGTGCTACACGCCTGAGGCCAGCTTGACGTTGCAGCAGGACTGGGTCCCTCAGACCAAAGCCTTCTGTAAAGACAGAGCATCCAGACATCAGCCGTCAGTTGCACTTAAAAAATCTTTTATTTATTTTTTCTATTCTTTTGGTCAGTATTTAAAGTTGCTTTTTTGTTTTTTAAGATGGGACAGGCAGAAAATGTCAAAAGTGGTGATTGTTGGAGACCTAAATGTGGGAAAAACATGTCTTATTAACAGGTAAGTCATCATCAAAAAAAAAAAAAAAAAAAAAAAACTGTACAAGCAGATTCTTTGGGAGGAATGCATCCAAAAAATATTTACCTCTGCTGAATCAAATTGTGAACAATGACCTACCTGTGAAAATAATGTTTTATGGTACTTTATTGGATTGTGAGGCATATATTATTTTGGAAACAATTAGTAATTCTGCGATCTCCCTGTATATCTCTACTAAGGATGGGCACAAATATTCGATCTGCAATATAAATAAATAAAAAATAAAAACAATATTATCTGTAAAGGTTCTCAGTCATCCTGGACATCTTGACAAAAAAGGTGTAAGTAAAAGCATCTGGACTCAGTTTTCAAGGTGAAGACGTTTCGTCTGTAATTCCAAGACTTTATCAATTCTGAGTTCAACTGGTAAGAGAGCTGAGTTTATTTCTCTATAGGGAGGAGTTTCCCCTGAAACCAAACCTGATGGACCAGGCTGTTCTGTTCTCACAGTCGTTAGCCACCTTGAAAACTCCAGATGCTTTTACTTAAACCTTTTTTGTTAAAAACACTATTCAAATTTTTATATTTTTTTCTTGCAAATAAATTAAATAAATACATAATGGGCAAACATTCTCAAAGAGCCATTCATAAGATTTGGTTATTTTGTCTTCGCATTCTCCTCTAAACACTGCAAAGTTTAAATTTACTTTGAACAAAATTATCAGCTCGTTGTGTGCAAAATTTGTCAGGTTAAACTAAGTTATCACAATAGAAAACATTGTTTAATTTTCAGCTACAAAACACAGTATGTACCTTGTATTTACAGTTGTACTCTTAAGTGTATATACCCTGGCAGAATTTGTGATTTTTTTTTGGCCATTTTTGAGATGAATGATAACATAAAAACTTTTTTTCTCTCATAGTTAGTAGTTGGGTGAAGCCATTTATTTTCCAACTATTGTGTTTACTCTTTTTAAATAACAATGACAATAGAAACTACCCAAAAAGATCAAAAGTTTACATACCCTAGTTCTTTTTACTGTGTTTTGCCAACGTTTACATCAATGAAAACTTGAAGTCTTTTGTGGCAGTGATGGCTGAGGCTCTTTATTTTCTAACATGGTAAAGCTGCCCATTCTTGGCAAAAAGCCAGAGTGGCTCAATGATATTGAGGTCAGGAGACTGTGGCCAGTCCAGAACCTTCACTTTATGCTGCTGTAGCCAATGACAGGTCAAATAGGAACGGTTTTTAAACCTTTGTACGATTGTACATCCCATGTGCAGCTTCCGGGCTGATAAGTGCAATTTTTCCTCTAGTATTTTCTGATAACATGGTGCCTTTATCTTGCCATCAATTTTAACCAAGTTCCCTGTGCCTTTGTTGCTCACACATTCCCAAAATATCAGCAATCCACCTCCATGTTTCACAGTAGGAATGGTATATCTTTCATCATAGGCCTTGTTGACTTCTCTCCAAATGTAACGCTTATGGTTATGAACAAAAAGTGCAAGTTTTATTAAATTGGTTAAAGAAAGACTTAACTGAACTTTTCAGATTCTGTAAAGACGTCTTTGAGAGAGACTACAAAGCTACAATTGGCGTGGACTTTGAGATTGAAAGGTTCGAAATGTCTGGTGTACCCTTCTCTCTGCAAATGTGAGTTTTTCTTTAATAAAGCAGTTGCCTGCCCTTCTTACACATTTACATGATTTCCTTCTGCCTCCTTAATCACACTCTATTTTGAAACAGCTGGGACACGGCGGGGCAGGAGAAGTTTAAATGCATTGCTTCTGTGTATTACAGAGGAGCCCAAGGTGAGATGGTCATTTTAGTTTTTACTGATTTGACTTTTGTTTTAATTAGTTTATTCAAATAAGACACAATATATGATATGAGTCTGTGGTGTGGTTTTTAGTCATCATCACAGTGTTTGACATGGCTGATATTAAGTCCCTTGATCACACGCGGTGAGTCATGAAACTCAGATTTTTGAGCTGACTGAGGCTGCGAATATAACACCATTTTCTTTTTTTTTGTGTTTATAGGCAGTGGCTGGACGAGGCCTTGAGGGAAAATGAGCCAGACTCCTGCTTCATCTTCCTAGTCGGCACCAAAAGTGACCTACTGGTAAGCTGTAAATGTCAGCTTAATGTTAATATACATATTAATACATATTATATTAATATACAGTATATTATACAGTATATTTTTGTAGTTTTATTTTGTTCAGAGAGTTTAAATCAACATCAACACACATTGTTAACATTTAAAAAAATATTTTTTACCTGGCAATAAACTATAAATATTGTTTTTATATTATCTTTTGGTAAATGTAAACTTCCAACAGCGGGGGAAAAAGTTGTCTCATTTATGCAACAATATGTATCTTGTGGATATCAGATTTTTTATGAGCTGACAGAAATATTTGCACAATCAATAATATGTAACCATTTTTTTCTTTAGTCTTCAGAAGAAAGACGAAGAACAGAAAAAGATGCTATCAAAACGGCACTGGAAATGAAAGCCGAGTTCTGGGCAGTTTCTTCCAAAACAGGTAAAGGCTACACTGTCCTACAAGGGCTGAGGGCAGTATCTGCAAGAACAATGAAACTGAGAAAAAAAAATATTTTGTCACACTATTTGTGTTACATTTACATTGGTAGAAATGTATTAATGTACTAACTAATCAAATTTTTTTTTGACGAGTTCACTGATTTGAGCGCTCATCCCCCAAAAATACAAAATAACAATTCTCTTCTGGATGTCCTAAAAAACATATTTATTTTTCAACATCAGAGTCAAATACAGAAAAGTAAAAACTTGTTTTTAAAGATAATTATTGGGTCTTTGTAGGCTTTATTTGATAGAGACAGATAGAGAGAAGAGAATGACGACATTGATTCAGCACATAACATGTTTTGAAAGAGAACGTTATGTCCCATTTGAGAAAAATCCGATTACAAAATTTACAGTAACTAAGATAGAGTTTAGAACTTCTGCAAATGTTTTCAGATTCTTCTGCCATTTGTAACTGCAAATTTTTTCAACCCATTGAAACTTTAAACAAATCACAATAGTTTAATACTACCTAATACTTAAAACTCTTTTCTTTAATCATTGTTTTACATATCTCAATAGGTTGCAATAGATGCCAGGGAGAGCACTCTAGTTTCTGTATTGTTTCCATCTTGTTGAATGCTGTTAAATATTTTTGTTATTCTCATGTTTAGGAGAAAATGTGCAAGGCTTTTTCTTCCGAGTAGCAGCTTTAGCTTTTGAGAGCTGCATTCTGAAAGACGTGGAGAACAAGACTCCGGCCAGCATCGGACTTGGAGACAGTATTAGTGAGCACTGTCTGTCTTATTCAAATACTAATTGTTTAAGATGAGACACATCATGTGGCTTTAACTTTCTAAAACATGTTTGTATTTTCAGGATCAGACAGGACCAACCTGGAGGCAGCCACAGCACAAGATATTAAAACACACTGCTGCTGACAAAGAGGAGGCACACCCAGAACACAGACAAAGTCTATATTCTATATTCTAGGCCTAAGTAACTGTTCCACTGGAATTGGATGTGCTTTAGGAAGGAACACAATGTGTTACCTCAAACATTATAATAATTTGGGAAGTTTGCTGTTTTAACAATGTAGAACAACAAGATTTTTACAGCTAGACTCAAATGTTTTATACTGCTGTTGATTATTGTATTTAATTATCTCCTACTTTTCTGGAGTTCCATCGGTCGCTTTTTTAAAGCTTGCTTTTCCAAACACTGTCTTATTTTGAACATAGTTATCTCTTCTGGCTTCAGGAGGGTTTATATAGATGATATCATTGTTTAGTTTTATAGTTTCTGTTGCTGTCTTGTTTTTTTTACAGTATTGCTGTATGTATTGTGGTATTTTCTTTCTGACACTAAAATATCTTTAATTTGGGCACATGTAGACAGCAGAAACATGTTTAGATTATTACTGCCATAACATCATCCTGCTGCTACATGTGTTGTGAATAAAAATATATATATATCATTTGGTTTTAATAACACTTACTGTATGTCACTTATATATTAATTTCTTATTTGAGCAATTGATTACAACAGCCTTTTATTAATTTTAATTGCACAGTATTTGAGTCATTAAATAAAGAAATCCTTTGATATGTGTTTCTTTTGTATTCATATAATCAAATTGTTTGTACATTTTGAGAAAATAAGTATATAAGTATAAATTGGAACATAAAGCAGTTTTACAGAAAAAATTGTGATTGTTACATTTTTTTCCATAATACTTTATTAAATTCAATGGACACCAGCATAACAACTACAGAAAGAAATTCTGGGTGAAGGCTGGCCCGTGTCGTACAAACCAACAGACGAGCTACTGCTGAAGAAGTTAGTGCTGGTTCTGTTAGAGAGGTGTCTGATACGGACAGGGAGCATCAGTTTCTTGTGTTTACGGCTGCATAGACCCCTGACCCCAACAATGGGCACCAGCATCAGAACTGAACGGAGCAATGGCAGAAGGTCTACATCTGTGGGATGTGTTGCAGCCTGACAAACAAGTCTGATCCATGGAGGGCCTGTATCTTAGTGTTACATACCACAGCACTCCTTCAGGGTCTAGTGGAGTCCATGCTTTGTAAATATGTATATAGATAGCTTTTGTTCTTGTTTAAGTTAACTTTCATAAAATGCTGCTGAGACTGTGTATTTTTTTATCCTATTGCAGGCGCACTTTTCTTTTACTTTTTGCACTTTACTTGTCTAAGAGCTGTTGTACAAGCCAATTTCCTCTCTGTGGGATCAATAAAGGCCTATCTAATTTTATCTTATTTTGTCTTATTATCTACATGGCTGTTTTGGAGCAAAAGTGGGTCCAACACACTGGTCTTTAAAGAACTGAAGAGAGCGCATGTAACTCCTCTTCTCATTAGGTTACACTGGCTCCTGGTTGATGCACGCATTAAGTTCAAAGCTATGCTCTTGGCCTACAAGACCACCACTGGCTCTGCCCCCTCATATCTTCACTCACTGATATAGACCTATGTTCTACCAGATTCCTGCGCTCTGCAAATGAACAACGTCTGGTTGTACCATCCCAAAAAGGAAAGAAATCACTCTCACGTACTTTCTCTGGATCTGTTCCACATTGGTGGAATGATCTACCTGCTACAAGATCAGCAGATTCTGTAGCCATCTTTAAAAACGTTTGAAAACACATCTCTTTCGTCAACACCTGACTGACAAACACTGAATTCTCCTTTCTATCAAGTCCTTCTCTTAAAAAAAAAAAATATATATATATATATATATATATATATACATCCTAAGCTTTGTATACTGTGCTAGGTTTTAACTGACTTGTTTTTGTGCATTTATGCTTTTTGTTACCTTGTGTTGTTGAAATTGCAATTCCATTGTTTTCATCACTTGTAAGTCGCTTTGGATAAAAGCATCTGCTAAATGACTAAATGTAAATGTAAATGCAACACATTTAAAGCCGATTTATACTTCTGCGTCGTATCCTGACGCGCACCTCCTCCAAAATGTAAAAAGGCAGGTGGTCATAATATTATGCTTGGTCGGCGTAGGCTATATTTTTTTAGGCCAATTACAAAACGGTTAAAATTTGGAATGGATTTTGAAAATTTTGATGCATGAAGGTCAAATTTCACAATTCAAATGATCAAAATAGTTATATATAATTTCTTTGTAACTTTGGTGATATGATTTTTACACTCAAATAATACAGCAGAGATTGAAACGCGCGACAACTTTCCTCTTGACAAAGTTAAACCTCTTTGGACGCACTCAAACCAATCAAATCACTCCTCCGTGTTTTTGCCGGAAGTAAAGTGTGGCTAGTACGCTGTGGACATGGCTGTGAACTGACTGAGGTTCCCTTTTCGCTTTTCAGTTACATATTTCTACATCAGAAACCAGCTGTATGAATTCATTTAAGTCGAGTTTGTTAATTTTAACTACGAACGTCTTAAATGAACAGTATGCTAAGTTAGCGAACCTAGCTTTCTTAGAGAAGTATGAGCTGCTGTGAAAACATGCCCATGGCCACCGCAAGCACAAGTTGAAAGGAGACTTTACAGGTACTTTTTGGGTTTACTTTATTCACTCACACTTTTTTAACACTGAGCAATTAACATATACGTTCAAAGACAACTTTTCTTTCCACGAATACCATAGGATATTGTCTTACAACCCATCAACGTGAAAGCGCCATATAATAACGTATATGGACAATAAAATAATGCAATTCACAGGATCTCACTGGACCGCATTCAGGCTTTAGGAGGAACATAAAGTGTGCCTGTACTTGAAATTGCAGCAGTGTAATAATGTTACGCAGCTCTATGTAATTTCTTATTGTAGGAAATTGCATTCACACAAAGACAGCGCCATTTTACATTTTGTTGGTGATACTTGATTCCTCTCAACCTTCCAACAAGAGACAAAAATCCATGTAATAGAATAATGCCTCACTGGACAGTTTATTCCTATAGTCTATATTTGTTAATTTTTTCTCGCTGAAAACCAGTATAATACTGAGCTGATGTATGATGCAAGGTTATTGGGCTATATAAATGATCAAGAATGTCTATTTTTTCAGCTGCTCTACAATGAGAACTAATAAGTCATACAAGCTTGTGCTGCACAAGAAGGGCTTCGGTGGGAGTGGTAAGCAAAAACACCTATCAGACAATACACTGCCCTTAAATAATAATGAAGTATTAAATCACATTAGTATTTTGTACTTCCCCTCTGCACAGATGATGAACTGGTTGTCAATGCAAAGGTCTTCCCTCAAGTGAGTCTGGGGGATATAATAGAGATTGCACACCCCACAGATGAGTACAGGTGAGTACTGGCTACTCTGCACTATGTTATGTTAGAACTTATTACAACTAAATTTCATTTATTGTTTTTTTTTCTCCCATAATGTCCAGTCCTCTCCTGCTGCAAGTCAAAAGCCTGAAAGAAGACCTTCAGAAAGGTAAATCTACTCTTTACATTTGCATGGCAAACCCCAGCAGAGTTTACAACTATCAGATATTGGCTAATTATATTGACCTGGTTCCTGGTTACATTGAAAGATTTTATTTAATGTTGTTGATTATGGCAGGGTCAGTGAATCTTTAAGTCCTGCAGCTTCACTGATCTCAGACGTACACTGGCTGCTCTCTGTTATTCAAACGCATAATGCAGGGGATGTTAGATGTTGTTCAGTATAGCATCTGTCCTGTTGTGTGTCTGTTTCTCCACTGAGTCTCTAAACTAACATCTATAGTTGAATCAGCTCTCGCTTATAGTTTTTCAAGTCGCCTACAGTCTCTCTTTTTTTTTTGTTTTCGGCCGCATAAACAATTTATTCATTCATTTTTTACCGCTTAGTCCCATTAGGGGTCGCGGGTGACTGGAGCCTATCCCAGCAGCTTTGGGCCTGATGCGGGGTACACCCTGGACAGTGGCCAGTTAGTCGCAGGGCTGACATATAGAGCCAGACAGTCATTCACGCTCACATTCACTAGGGACACTTTAGAGTTACCAATTAACTTATCTCTTTGGATGATGGGAGGAAGCTGGAGTACCCGGAGAGAACCCACAGTAACACATGGAGGACATGCAGACTCCTCACAGAAAGACGGGAGTCGGCCGAGAATGTTTGAGTCGGCCGGGTTTTGAACGGCCTTCTTGCTGTGAGGCAGGAGTACTAACCACTCTGTCACATTCACCCCCGCATAAACAAGTGATTTGATTTTGAAGGAACGAGAAATAAGGTGTGCTGGTGATGAAGTGTGCCTCGCCAAGACTGCAGAGGAGAGTCAGAGGCTGTGGCAGTTTACATTATTACTATCACATACTTTTTAAAATCAGACTTCAACTGAATTATAGTCACTTCACATTTTATCCCATCTTTAGAGGCCACTCTCTAAAATGGTGTTTTAATATGTGCTTCATTCAGAGACGATAAGTGTGGACCAGACTGTAGCTCAAGCCTTCAAACTGCGAGCCTATCAGGATGTCATAGTCAACATCGTCGACCCAAAGGTACTGTTTCATTTGGCTCTAAATAAATACTGCTCTTCTAAATCACAATATGATCTGTGAATCTTTTTCCATTTACTGCAGGATGTCACCTTGGACCTGGTCGAGCTAACGTTTAAAGACCAGTACATCGGTCGAGGGGACATGTGGAGATTGAAGAAGAGTCTGGTGAGTGGGGAGACCTGTTTAACAAATAAGCTACCTTTGCTTCTTGGACAACTTTTTAAATAAAACCATCAGTTGACAAAATTTTCCAGTCGTGGCAAAGTCATACAAAATGCAAAATTTTTTATTTTCCGGGCAACAATTAAAGGGGTTAATCGCAATTAATCACACATTGTTCTGTTATTAATCAATCAATCAATCAATCAATCAATATTTATTTATATAGCGCCTTCCAACAACCACAGATTGAACCAAGGTGCTTAACAAAATTAATAAAAAAAATAAACATATTTACAAATAGTTAAAAAACACATTTACACAATAAAAACAGAGCAGTGTCACAGAGCTATTAAATGTAAAAAGCCATTTTAAATAAATAGGTTTTAAGTTGGGCTTTAAACAGAGGCCGTTCAGTGATGGCACGTAACTCAATGGGCAACGCAATTAATTACGATTAATCTCATTATACCCAAAATATAAAAAAATGGTCAATAAAAATAAATAAAAAATTTGTGTATTTCATACTTTTAGTACTGCTATATAAACAAAAGTGCAATAACATTTGGTTTGCAAACACTTTAAACAAATAAGGTGCTTTTTACAGCAGTTAAAAGTTAGTAGCAGTAAAATATTTCTTGTAAATCTCAACTTAAACATTAATGTAATCAAATGAAATATTAAAATATAATATTTGCATTAGTATTTTGTTTAGTTTGTTATAGAAAAACGTTATGTCCAGAGCCTCGATCATAAAATTATAACAATATAAACAATATAAATGTCTGTTTTGTGTTTTCATTACAGTCAGAGCAGGTGAGTGCAGTTCCTGCTGTTCATCAATATAATGCACTGTAACGGCTAATTATGGTTGCCTAGCGATGTCCAGTAGTCTCCGGTGAGGGCAACAGTTGATGCACGTTGTAATACCGTTGCTTTTGTTGTCCTCTCCTTTTCATACAACTCGTGTATTCTTGTGAGGGTGCGTTATTTGTTGTGATCCTAAGAATGTTCTTTAGACCGACATCTTTCACAATATTAATCGGCCAACGTTAATGCGCGATAAAATAATTGTCGGCGTTAATTCATTAATGCGTTAACAATGACAATTATTTTATTGTGCACGTTTACTTGCCCAGCACATGTTTGGATGATAATTATTTGATGTTGCTTGAACCTTTATTGTTACGTTTTAGTGTAATTTTATAACTTTATTAATCTCATCCTTTTGGTTATATCTTTAAATTCGTTTTGATATTCTTTGTCTATTTAGGATGAAAAGGGCAATGCACACATCAAATGTAACTCTTTTCCGTCATGGTTTAAAATTGTCTTTATTTCAGGTGACCACTTGTGCCTATGTGACTCAGAAAGTGGAGTTTGCAGGAATCAGGTACAAAGTAAAAATTGAAAATGATGCGTGCAAATTGTATTAGTGTTTGAGTGACTCTACTTGACCTTTCTCACTGTGTTTTCTCAGAGCTCAAGCCAGTGAGCTGTGGGTAAAAGGTGAAAAAGTGACCTGTGGGTACATTAGTGAAGACACCAGGGTAAGGCTTTTTTGAATTATTAAAATGATTTTAATTGGCATAGTGGCAAAGACTCCCAGCAAAAAGTCAATTAAGTTCCCATGTTACTATGGGTTATCTCAGGCTTTCTTTTTTTCATCCAAGACACGCATATACAGTAGCCTGGCACAGCCTGAATATACAGAGCTCTCCGTATATTCTATACACAGTAACTCAGTCTGGCAAAGCTCTTTAATCCAGTCAGTACCTCAGATATGTTCCATACTGACCAATCACATTCAAATGCAGCTGGATTGTTGTCTGCGTCACACTTGGGCGACCTGAGTCCCGTTTTCAAAACAGTCAAGATGGCACTCAGGACTCCCAAGAGTTTGTTTGCCTCTGATCTTTAATCAGTTTTAAATAACCAAGAAAATATTACATGATCAAAACTCTACAGCAGACAGCAGTAAAAGCATTCCTTTTTAAAGATGTTTCTCCACGCCATGTTTGTTTACTTCTTTGTAGACTGCCGCCTAGCTAACGTCATGTCTGTTGCAATTCCGATTGGTTGACCCTGACTAGTTTTGAAAACGAGCTGGCATTAAGCTTTCGCGGACTCCTTACTGATACAACGAGAAGTCGGTCTTGCCAGGCTACATATACATTACTGTGCACAAGTGTTAGGCAGGTATGTGACGTCAATCAAGGGTCAGCTTGAACGTAAACAAAAAAAATTATACATAAACTGAGCCGAGCAGAGATTAACCTTAACTCTTTTAGTAGTTAGTTAATGAAAACCTATGCAAATCATTTTTGAACAATATACTATATATATACTATTTTAAAAACATTTTTTACATTTATGAAAATATTTTCTTTGGTTACAGTTCAAAGGCTATGTTTAAAATTATTTGCTTTGTTTGTTTACGTTCAAGCTGACCATTGATTGATGCCATAGATGTTGATATAAAAAGTAAAGTAAACTATAAAGTATGTTTATTTTGATTAGTTTACAAAATGCAAATTGAAAGAACACAAAACCATTCTAAATAAATATTTGGTTTGACTGCCTCAAATAGCAACAGTTCTTGTAGTCCCACTGTCTTTTTTTAATGGAGAATTTTAAAAAGATTGCAAGCAAAAAATAATGTATTGAAAAAACAAATAGTTATGTTGCAATGCAACTTTTCCTTTGCAATGCCGCTCCGTTAATCCTGCGTCTCTGTCCCATGGATGTATTATTAGAACTGGATATTAAGAGAGTGAAAATAAAACAGCCCATTATTTTCAATGGAAGTTGCTCATTTGCACTGGAAGCCAAAAAAGTTTTTTACTTCCACGTTACTTCCGTGTTGTGCAGGCGCTTTTTGGCACTCGCTCCTGTGTTCATGTGTTTTACATGGAACCGCCGGGTTCCTTGTGGTTCGTTCTGACCAAGGCAAGATAGAGCGGTGACGTCACAAACAATAAAATGTATTTTTTTGCAACAATTTTTTTAAACAGAATACCTCGGGTCGCCACTAATCAAATAATTAATAATAATAATAATAATTCTAATAATACATCCAAGCTCTGCTCTGGTTTTGCGATACAAATTTCCCTTTTCACTGCAATTTTTTTTTATTTTGATTAATTTACAAAATGCAAATTGAAAGAACAGAAAACCATTGAATGGTAGGTCGTTACGAGCGTGCCTCCCTCTACATTACGTCAGGTTTGCGTTCCAACTTCCAGACATTTTGAGGTCATAGCTCACAAAGGTAAGTAATTATTGTATTACTGCTGTTGTTGTGATGCATAAACAAGTTTTTGGATTTTTACAGGCAAGAAATGTATAGTTTTTACTTAACTTCTGTAGTCTTTATGTCAAAATAGCGCCTACTTAAGAATTTGTTATAAAGATTTTGGACATGTGAGAACTCAGCACCCCTCGCTAGCTACCGGCAGCTAATGGTCCCTCAATGGGAACAACCTTATCTTGGTCGGTTCTTTTGAGATTTACCTCTGGCTCTGATGGTTTGGTTTTTATAGTTGCACAAATTGGCTACATCTTTTCCTTATTACTATTATTGTCATTATCTATTTCATGAACTAATTAACATTCTCAAAAGGAAACAAACTAATTAAAATATTAATAATATTGTACAAATAAATAGTTACCACTTAAACATAAACATGTTTTTGAATGATGATCTCTTTAAATTTACAGGATAAAAACATGTCCAGCATGTCTGAGTGAACATTACCACATTTATAATGTCCTAGATGTGTTCATGTTCACTCAGACATACAGGCAGCTCTGAAGGGGCCGATATTAGTGAGAAAGTGTGGCTCAGACGCAGCTTCCGGAAAAGCTCCCTGTGATCAGTGTCATCATTGTCCAGGTCTTCATCCTGTCCATCCCATCCTGGTCCTGCTACATCATCCTCCTCTACATCCAGAAGATCATCTGCTGTTACACAAATGTTGTGGAGGATGCAGCAGACCCCAGTTACCTTTGGTGGTGCTGGGTTGGATTTCCTGACCATTGCATGATGCTGTTGTAGCATGCCTCCACTTGGCCTGGACCTCAATACTTCAAATTAACTTGAATATCTGTATTTCGTTTATCAGTGTTTTAATTTTGTGTGTCCTTGTAGGTGTAAGGAGAATTCTTCCAAGCCCAAAGAAACCCTTGTGAATAAGGTGCTGGTTTAAAAATGGGTGAAAGGTGAAGGACAAAGGCATCATGCACAGACCACACTCGCATACACATGCAGAAAAGCCCCCTTCACTTTGCACACATCTTGGAGGATGACGGAGGGGAAAATTATCTTGTAATATAATTTGTTTTTGTTTGTGCAGGTTGAACAGTCTTAACACGCAGCAGAAGGCCTCCAGACCAGCAATCACCCACATCCTCCAGTTCATCTGCTTTGGAGAAATGCAAAGAAATTTGGATGACTTTGTGGACAGTCCTACAGACTGTGGCAACTGGCATTGCATTTAGATTCAAGCACATGACACACTATAGCACATTCACTATAAAAACTAAAATTACCAGTTTTAAATCATTTCACTCATAATTTAAATAAACAGAACTGTGAGTTGAACAGTGCTGTGGTAACCTGCCACTAAAGTAACCCTACAGTAGTCTCTGTCGTTTGTGTATTTTACAGAAACTATCCAGTAAAATTATGTATTTGTGTATAGTCAGAGAACATACCATCCTTTTCTACACTGCGGAAAAGATAAATAAAAGGGGAATGTAAATTTTAGTGTATAAAGTCATTTATAACCAATACTGTATGTTAAATAACAAATATTGTCCGGGACGCATGCTGATGAGACGTATGTGGAGGGATGCTTGTAGCGACTCCTCACTCATGTCAAATCAATGTGAGAATGAAACGCAAAGGGAAATTGCAAAAACACAGCAGACGGAAACGCAGGATTAATGGAGCAGTATTGCAAAGGAAAAGCTGCATTGCAAGAATAATTTTTGTTTGTAAAACTATATATATTTTTAATACATTGTTTTTGTTCGCAATATAAAACTCAATAACAAATAAAACTCTAAATATTTGATTTTATTTTTGCAAATCTGTATTTGGTTTTGCAGCCATATGTAACATTAAATGTACTCCATACTGTCTCTGGGCAGG
Source organism: Neodontobutis hainanensis (assembly GCA_024349245.1). Classification (NCBI taxonomy): domain Eukaryota; kingdom Metazoa; phylum Chordata; class Actinopteri; order Gobiiformes; family Odontobutidae; genus Neodontobutis; species Neodontobutis hainanensis. The sequence continues at coordinate 184,609 of JALDNG010000348.1, read as the reverse complement.
TTCTGGAATCTAAATTGCCTGTAGTAAATTATTGTGTGAGGGAATGGCTGTGTGGCAGTGTAGGTCTCTATGTATTAGCCCAGCAACTAACTGTCTGTTGCCACAGGTCCAAATAAATTCAAATGTATACATTTAAAATAATTCAAAACTATTTTCAGGTCCCATATATTGAGTTTAAAAGTTACTTACTGTTGCTTTAAAATTAGTTACTAGTTTTAAAAGTCTAGTAACTACTCAAATATAGCTTTATCTTATATACTTTACTAATTAAGCTGCATTAACTGAAATATTCCTGCCTCCATTGTTCTGTCACAGGAAAACAGTGACTCTTCAATTACTGTCAGGTTGTTAGACTATGCTATAATTTCTAATACCATGCTTTGAACACAGATCATTTTAAGATGATTTTTTATTAAACTCTTTTAAAATGAAAATGTACTCGGAAAAAATAAGTAAACCATTTGACATTACCATGAAGAGGAAAGCACTAAACAGTGCTTTGCTATCAATTGTTACTCATGTTTCTCTGACTGTGCTTTAGGTGGTGTTTAGATCCACGTCAGCCATGGTTTACATCTTTATCCAGATGAGCTGTGAGATGTGGGACTTTGACATCTACGGTTAGTCTCAGTTTTTCTCTCTCCTTCTGATATTGGTATATTCTGTTGTCTTCTAATATTAGGTAACCTAACCTTATGATGGTGTCATTTTGGTCTATGGACTATTGACTATACTACCCACTTAAAATCCCCAACTCCCTATTTGCTGTGTTTATTGCATTATTTCTGTTTGTTTTGATGTTTAGGAGACCTTTACTTTGAGAAGGCTGTAAATGGTTTCCTGTCTGATCTCTTTGCCAAGTGGAAGGTGTGTCATCTCTCCTTCTGTCGTTATTAGAGCTGAAAAAGGAGCCAGCCTTCTGAAGATCTAAATGTTTACTATATGTTTGATCAATTTAATCAGGAAAAGAACTGCAGTCATGAAGTCACCGTTGTGCTTTTCTCAAGGACTTTCTACAACGCAAAATCTATAGGTGAGACTCATGGCAGCAATAATATGTATATTAGTTAAAACTAAGTGGGGTCTTATCTGTAATTTTTTATTCTACAGATGAATTTCCTGAGGCGCTGAGAGGATCCGTTCGTCAAGATCACGAAGGGCGGTTTTGCGAAGACTTTTACAGGTAGATATACTGCGCTTTAAAGGTCTCTTGTTTTAGGCTTTTCCAGATAATAATACTGTAGGCCTTTAAAATTTGTTCACGCTTTACACATTGTTTGTGCAATATTAAATTAGGTTTATTTAAAGCTGATCCTGGTGCAGCCTTTTTTCCCTTAAATTCTCTCTTCTGTTTATTCCAATCACTTGATAATATTGACGTTGACAAAGCCCATAGTCACTTACAATATGTGTTGTCTTGACAGTTCTGACGTGATCTCTAAAACATTTCAAATGTAGTTAACACTAAAGCTAGCATTTATTAGCATCTGTTTCTGGTTTTAGACTGGGCGTTGTATGGATCTTGCTTTGTGAAATAAAATATTGCATTTATTGTCTTGATTATATTTAATAAACAACCCCTGGGTGTTTGAGGAGGCATTTGAGGGGCCTTTCTCACACAGATTTACATTTGAATTACAAGTAGCTTATATTGTTGTTGGTCGGTAAGATGCAAAATAGTCAGTTCATAGCTGTTTCTGTTTTACTTGAAGCCTTAGAACATAGTGCTCTCTTTAAGATAATGTGAGCCCTGATAAACCATGTCACCACATTGCTTTTATCTTAACAAATAATTGCTAATTAGTTGACTGAAAAAAAATAAAGGTTGGTAACTGATTTTGAACTTTTCTCAGAGTTGTGGCTCAGAACGAGAGACGTGATGAGTGGACGTCTTTGTTGGTCACTATCAAGAAGCTTTTCATCCAGTACCCAGTTTTAGTGCGGCTAAAGGAAGCAGGTAAACATTGCAATAAACGGTAAACTGTACAACTGATGAAACACGCATTTGAACCAAATGCTTTTTGGTCTTTATTTGTAGATGGTTTTCCCGCTGGTTATAACTCCACTGCTGCTCAGGGCAACTACCTGGAGGCTATTAACCTTTCATTTAATGGTAAGTACTCAGTTTATTTTTTGTGTCTTTCTGTCCCTACAGCAGTAATACATAAGCTTAAACTAAGTCAGAATTTTGGAGTATGATAAAAAATAAAATCAAGATATTATGTTATGTCTTTTTATGTGTCTTTTTTTTATGTCCTTTTTTTATGTCAGTTTTTGACAAGCACTACATCAACCGTAACTTTGACCGAACCGGACAGATGTCGGTGGTGATCACGCCCGGTGTTGGGGTCTTCGAAGTTGATCGTCTGCTAATGATTCTCACCAAACAGAGAATGATTGACAACGGTAAGATCTGCTATAAAATGGACACAATCAGTGTTTGAGTTATGGGGGTTTCTAGTGTAAGTATTGTAGCATGATCTTTGTCTGTGAAGCCAGACTAAACTAAGGACTACACCAAATGTCAGTTAAAAGCTCATCATTAAATACAAAGAGCTGAATTGACATATTTGATATGATTTATAAGACCCAATCTATTCAGATCTCCAATACCAGTCATACCATAGCATGTGCAGTTGCGTGTGACTCACTATAAGAATTGTTGTCAATAATGGCGAGAGAGAATGTGGTGCAGGCTGCCACATGCGAATGACTGTTTAGTGTGTGTTGGAAAAGTGTTTTAGTAGCTTAAATGCCCCTTAAACAAAATATAAATACTTTTTTGTCCAAACAATTGTAAAAAGGCTGTGTTGTCTGTTTATATTGTGACAAATATAGAGCTTAACAACTGTTGTGCCTTGATCCACTCCAGCTGAATACATCTATTTCCTTTTAGACGCAGTTCAACAGGACAGTGGCATAAAGCACAGGGCGACATGTATCAGAGCACAGGGGTCTGAATTACAAAGGGGATGAGTGGCCTTAACCCTTGGCATACTGCTGTGTGTGAAAAAACACATTTTACAGTCACTCAGTTACTTTTTACACGTACATTTAGTGTCTGTCTTTGTACACACAGAGCTTTAGTAAATCAGGTGCTTAAACTCAGTACAAAATCAGATCAAATATGGTCAATCTGTTGTCTCTTGGGAAATATTACTTTTCTGGTGGGCTTTTGTTGACGGCTAGATGGTTTATCATCAGAATGTTTTTTATGTTATTTAAAAGTAATACCACAAACTAAACTTTGTTGAAAAAAATAAAAACAATAAGACACTTTTCTTTAATATGTCCTGGATGACTAAGAACTTCTACAGACAATATGACACTTGCAAATTGGCAATGTTTAAAGGAATACATTCACTGAATGTAGGATCTGCGACTCCATGTCACGAACACACATTTTCATTACAGTCACTGAAAATGTGATCCCACAAAATATGTCAACGAAACAACATCTGATGTATTCTGTCTGCAGGTATCGGTGTGGACCTGGTTTGTATGGGAGAGCAGCCGTTACATGCCGTGCCGTTATTTAAGGTAACACACGGTGTTACTGTCAGTACTTGGCTTCCAGTGTGCCTGAATGTCTCTATCTTCTGTAGCTCCACAACAAAAGCACTCCTGGAGATTCACGAGTGGGAGACGACTACAACCTGCCTCACTGGATCAACCACAGGCAAGACGATGAACCTTAACATATGAGATTAAAATGATAGTTGTTTTCTTTATTTTTGTTTCTTTGATGGAAGAATGTACAGCATAGTTTGCTATCGAGATGGTCTTCAGATCATTTGTTATCACAATAGAAATAATTGCAATATGCATATCGCACATCAATAACATTTTTGTTTTTCACGAGACAGACACTTTTCATATCATAATGTTTGATCGTGGGTAGGGTTGTAAGTTGTATTTGTATATAGTAAATTAATTGTAGTAGATTTCTATCCAAAGTAACTTCCAACTCACAGTGTTATAATGCTCTTGTAGTGTCTAAATTGCCACATGTTTTTATTTAAAGTCCTAAACCAAACTTAAAATAACAACCTTTCATCAAACATTATGTTATTCAAACCAATGAAATTCCATTGTCAATAAATAAACGGAATAGATCCACGCACTGGGATGTTCGATGCCATAAGTAAATACTGAGCTAATATTGCTACCTATACCTTTACCAATTACATTTCTATTAACAGCTTATGTTATGGGTAATCTCCTGACCACAGTATAACATTGCATTTCTATTTTCTTAATTCATTACTAAAAAAATAAATCTGTTTCTTTTTATTCAATGACAGATATTCATGACCTTTCAGGCAAATGTTTTTGAACGCTGAAAATTTACTTGAGCTACTGTGGTTATTATTTTCTTTGGTGTGAATTTTTATGACTTTGTGTGAGTTTGTCATGTTATCACAGTAGCCCATAGGCTTTTTGCACACACCATTGGCAGTGTTTTTGTTAACTGCAGTAAAATAGCCCCACACAGCGATCCTTGATCACTAAGTCACGTGACTACAGAGCGACACACAGAGCAGGGGAAGGAGCAAGCTACAAGTGGGTGGAGTAGTGCTGATGGTTGTACAGACCTGTCTTCTCAGGTAGCTCAGGTGGTAGAGCAATCCTCCCATAACCGGAAGGTTGGCGGTTCAAATGTGTGTTATTGTAGAGGTGAGTTTTACTTGTAGTTAGTGTTTGGGTGAAACCATTTATTGTCAAACAATTGTGTTTTACTCTTTTCTAATGATAATGACAACAGAAACTACCCAAATGACTCAAATGATCAAAAGCTTACATACCCCAGTTCTTAATACTGTGTATTGCCACCTTTAACATCAATGACAGCTTGAAGTCTTTTGTGGTAGATGTGGATGAGGCTCTTTATTTCCTCAGATGGTTAAGCTGCTTATTCTTCTTTGCAAAAAGCCTCCATTTTCTGTAAATTATTTGGCTGTCTTGCTTAAACTGCACATTTGAGATTGCCTCAAACCCCTCCAGTATTTTCTGATAACATGCTGCATTCATCTTTTCCTGTGCCTTTGTATCTCACACATCCACAAAACATCAGTGATCCACCTCCATGTTTCACAGAAGGAATGATGTACCTTTCATCAAAGACTCCTCTCTAAATGTAACATTTATTGCCAAAAAGTTCCATTTTGGTCTCATCACTCCAAATAACTTTGTTCCAAGAGTCCTGTATTGCAGCCTAAGTTAATTGTTGTATTTTTTTTGCATCCCAAACAATTTATCTGGCAGTTGTAGCTGAAATTTTTGTTGGTTTGCCTGATTTTTTCATTTTCTTCTTCTTTATTAGAGTTTTGAACACTGCTGATGGACTTTCTCAAATCCTTGGATATCTTTTTGTCCCTTTCCTGTTTTATACAGCTCAATTACCTTTGAGATCCTTTGACAATTCTTTTGTCAGAATACAGAAATGTCATTGCAGCACTGGATGAGAGATGCAATGGTTTGTCAGGAGCTCAGAAACTCACTGACCTTTTATTCACACACTTATTACAAGTAAACAGATCACAGGTGAGGATGGTTACCTTTAGCAGCCATTCAAACCTGTTTGTGTCCACTTCTGTGTGTGTTATCAGGCCAGAATCACCAGGTCACTTTTGATCAGGGTCATTTGGGTAGTTTTTGTTGTCATTATGATTTATAGAAAGTAAACACAATTGTGTGACAATAGATAGCTTCACCCAACAACTAACTATGAGTGAAGGAAAAGTTTTTGTGTTATCATTCTTATTCTCTGAAATCACAAACAAATCACAACAAATGACAACAAATCACAAATTCTGCCAGGGTATATAAACTTATGAGCACAACTGGAAATGTAAGCCATTTACCGTTACTATTTGATGGTAAATTTTAAACGAGAGAGGAAAATTGACATATGCTCAACTATGGATATGAACACTCCAATATTGGTGCAATAACGATGCATGTGGCATCTACGGTATCGGTCTGTAATAAAGTTTCAATATGTAATTTTCTGTGACTGATACGCTAACTTTTTAATATTACCATGTACATCATCACTCACTGTATTGTTTTTTGTATCTGCAGCTTCTATACATCAAAAAGCCAGACCTCTTGCAGTTCCTTCACCCCTCGAATCAAACTGGCTGGACGTGAGGTAATTATTTCATTGAAATGTATCAAATAATCAGACTGCTGGGTTCCCGTTCTACCTGGAAATTAAGTGTAATTAATGTGCGGGTAAAGTTTCTCCTGTGACAGGGGCCTGTTTGGAGAATATTATTCATTGTCATTAGCTCATTGCTTCTAATGTGGAGATTATTTTATTGTGATTTCCACTCTCCCCGGTTCATACTGTTATTGTGTCCTTGGGCAAGACACTTTTCACACATTCATAGGTGTGTTTAGTGGTGGTTGGAAAAGGCTGTAAGCACTATGTGTATGGCTGTCCCAGGTGTGAATGGAGTGAATGGAACATTCCTCGGTGATTTAAGTGCCGAGGAATGGTATAAAAAAACACTTTATAAATGCACACCATTTACCCTTTTTTAAAACATTTTACCTCTTTTTTTCCAGCTTCATGCAGAAAAAAGCAAAAATTGCAAAGAACACAGTGAGTTGATTTGGCGTACTTCTGAATTTCACATCTATACACTTAAATGAGATATTAATATTTCTTGTGGATACTTTCAGCCCTCTGTGCACAAAAAGACTCTGATAACAGCCTGCCCATTCAAGTGGACTATGATGCCTATGATGCTCAGGTTTTCCGACTTCCTGGTCCCTCGCGAGTTCAGAGGAGCAGCAATTTCAGGTAAACATCAACATGTCGGACACCTCGATGGCTCACAGCAGCTCTCTTAATCAGTGACTAAACAAACATCAGAGGGGTCGGACCACATTAGTTCTAATGGCAGCATAGTCTTTTTTTCTCACTTTCAAGGTTAATTGAATTCAACATGAAAAGTTCAACTTTGTGGGACGGCTCTTTCATGATGGACGTTGCTCCGTTGCTCCCGCCCCGGCTGATGTCAATGTTTTCCAGGGAAGAGAGGCTGCTGATGGTTATTTTTTGTGCAGATCTAAACACTCAGAGCTTTATGTCAGCAGCAGAGTAGCTTCCATACCACTTGCTGATGAGGGATGACAGTATACAGGTTATCAGGATGTGAGACCTGAGGCCTCCAAGAGCATCCAGCATGTGTAAAGAGCTGACAGCCTGATTGTATATCACAATATTTAGTACAGTATCTAATCGAGCTGTTTTTTCTGGTGTCTACAGCTTGTTCCAAAGTGTAATGTCTCTTGCATTCATGGGGAAATGTTGCTGTTTCAGAATGGGTCGAGACAAAGAGACATCTGTGAGGAAGAGTTGGGGCTCAGTGGATGTCAATGCGGGGATCGGGGCTTCTCCACCGGTTCGATCATCCCACGATGAGCAGCGCAGCCTGGCCTCAGACGACAGCTTGGGCCCTGTGTCCAACATGCTTCTCATCCCCCGTGTCCCAGGTGTGCAGTACGAAGTCAGCAGCTCCTTGGGCTACACCAGCACCAGAGGTAATGCAGAGTAATCCTTAGACTTAACCATGTTGTTGATAGCTTTGCTCTGTCTCCTTTTTACTAACTTGAGCAATTTCTTGAGTTTTCAACATGTATCAATATACAGTATTTTTATATGAAAGAAGGGATGAGAATATAGACATTGCAGCGGCATCTCCCACACAGACTTAACTCTGCCCTGCCTCTGTCTCTCTCAGTTACTACAAGCTACATAAAGAATAGTATCTTTCACTTGTTTCTTTTTTGTTTCTGGCAAGTCTTGTTTTGTTATTACTGTAATAGATATTGACATAATGGCAGGGAGCAGCAAGTGAAAAATGAACAGAGTTGTGTTACACTTGTTTTAAATAACTATGATTTTATTCCAAATTTTTATAGATTTAGTTTACTAAATGAAATAGTTTGCAGTTTTATGGTATATCACGTGTGTATTTCAAAAGCAAATTTCCACCTAAATCAACAATAAAGATTTCTTATTGTAGTGTCCTCCTTGTTTGTTGTTCAGATTTGTTGGAGAAGGTGCTGGACTCTCAGCGGGACAGCAGTGCCCCGGGCCGGTTCACTGTGGGCAGCGCTGAGTCCACGCTGCACATCCGTCCAGGAGGCTACACCCCTCAGAGGGCGCTCATCAACCCCTTCACCCCGTCCCGGATGCCCATGAAGCTCACCTCCAACCGCCGCAGATGGATGCACACCTTCCCTGTCGGTCAGCACCACACTGTCCAAACTGGGTCATGTTTTTATCTGAGTGTGAATGTAAAGTCAACTTTGAGCTTATTTTGCTTTTTGAGAGACACTAACCTCCGCTGCTCTCACGGCGTAAATCACCAATTTTTTGTTTGCACTATCCAATTTAGTAAATTAGGCCCATATGGATATGTTGCCCAACCTGCTATTTTCTAGAAAAAAAATGATTGACCTTGTATTGTTTTTAGGTCCCTCTGGTGAAGCCATCCAGATCCATCACCAGACGAGGCAGAACATGGCTGAACTTCAGGAGGAGCGAGACCCCGCCCACACCTCTGCAGAGCTGCTGGAGCTGGCCTATCACGAGGCCACAGGAAGGTTAGGGAAGCATTTATGAACAGATATTGATTCTCAGATTTTGGAAAATAATCAGTTGCTTTTTTTTTTCTGTATCTTTTAGAAGAACTATCTCACGTCCAGGAGTAGATAGCGGCCTTTACGTTGGAGGAGTTGTAGAGGAGTTCACAGGAAGTCCAGGGAGCAACGCAAGCGGTGAGTGCTTTACATAATCCACTAAGCTGAACAAATGCTGTCGTAGTTTGAGTTCACGTCAAGTTCAGTCTAGTCTTGAATGAATTTAAATATACAAACACATAGTATCATTCACCAATAGAATGATAAAAAAATGGAGCTAAATACTGCAGTGCGCGCTGATTGGATAATAGTTAATTCATACTCAAAAATAAGAGGCTATTTATTTGTTCCAGTGTAAACAAGGCTTATATCACACAAAAGGCAGTAGTTATTTCATAAGAACATAACAGACGCTAAAAAGAACTGATAATGTAAATAAAACTCCCTTTATGTTTTCCACTTACATGTGATTGGCTGTGACGCTTTTTCCACAGGAACACTGACCAATCGTGGATCCTCCTCGTTTGAGGACTTCTCTTTAGGCGGCAGCGACCCAAGTGAGTCCATCCCTTCGTCTTTAACTCTTAATGCCTCACGAATGGACAGTAGCTCTCACTTGGGTTGGTTGTGGACTGAATGATTTGTGATGATATTTAAGCCTTTAAAAAAAGAAGTTGTGTATATAACTTGAGAGGGATATTAATGACCTTTGGCAGCAGGTTTCTCTGTTCGGTGTGTCTTCCTGGGTCGCAGGTAGAAAAAGCTCTTTGAGGTCATGTTGTTTGGGATGTCCCCTTCTCTCTCCCTCTTTGCTCCATCTTCAAACTACAAACTTTATACTTTACTGTCTCTTTTGCTACAATGTGATCCCCATAAATTGGTGTCATCTAGTTTGAAAATTCTGTCATTAACCCATTTCAGTCAACAGTAGTTTTTTAGAATTGGTGACTAAAATGTCAACATGTTTAATTATGTTTTATACTTGATTTATGGCAAATGAAGAAGTAGAATTTTGGGCAAAATCTTTACATGATTCAAAATCAATGCTCAGATCAGATAATCATGTACTTTGTGGAGCAGTGGTCATCTTAGAATGTAATATACACATACATCAAATACTGAGTACTGAGTACAAGACCATCTGACAACATTTAACAGTTTACTCTTTGCCATCACATATTTGCTCCAGAGCCCTGGTAGTAGGAAGTCCATTTCCAAATTTATTTGCAATATTTTTCTTATTTCACAAAGTATTTCAGACCAATTCTTTTGCAATTTCCGACATGATTTTCTATTTTGCATCTAAGACACCTGGGGGAAAGAGTAGAGTTCAGATTATATCTACGGTTTGGTGAAATATGCACCATGTATAATTTTAAGTTCTGTGGCTCTGTTAAACAATAAAATTGATTCAGCGTGTTTCCGGATATTCTCACACTCCTCTTTATCAATTGTAACAGAAAGTTTCTTCTGTTACAATTCTGTCAATTGATGTTACATCTCCCATGTGCCTCTAAGCCCCTGTAATGAACATCACTTTATACAAAAGACCAGTCGCCAGGCCTTAACTGAATTCAGTGTAACAGTAAAATATTTTGTACAAATGAAATTGTACTTTAAAAGTGATTCTTCAGTATCCAACCTTATAGGCTTTGGATGATTAGTAAATTTAAATTTAAACATTTGTATTTAAGCAGAGGTGACAACACAGCTTGTACATTCTGATATTCGCCAAACCAAAAGGCAGAAAGGTCAGACGAGGCCCTTCTCTGGGTAGAGGCAGCATGTTATCCCCGTCCTCGGGTGGGTTTTCTCCTGGTACTCCGGTTTCCCCCACCAACATCAAAACATGCAGGGCGCCACCTGGTGTTGCTGCTGACAAGGAATCTTCCCACGGGGGATAAGATAATAAAAATTAAAATAAAAAACAGACCTCCCTCATAATCTGTAAGTTTTGATCTGCGTTTACTTAAAATCTTTTTAAATATTATTTAAAAATATGTATAGTATTTGCATAAATTTTGGCTGTAAGAGACACAAAATTCCTCTGAAAGTGTTAGCAATTTGTTTGCACTGACAATGACATTTTTAAAATCTCTGTTTGCGGCCTGAAAACATAAAAAAGTTTATGTGTGAAAGTGAGGCAATTAGAAAAATGCATGTTTATGGAATTATCAGTATAGTTTCAACTTTAAGGCCAATACATACTAAATTTGTTTTTGTTCTTGAGCCTGCAAGAACAAAAAGTCTTGGAAAGTCTTGGTCCAAACTAACTTTGATCTTGTTCCTGTCACCTCAAGCACAAATATCTTGTTCTTGCGGAATATGTAATGGCCTTAAGAGTTTCACACTATTTTATTGAACTTAAGTTCACCAGAGTCAGGATTTGTAGACAACTCTCACTTAACCACATTCTTACACGCCACTACACTATGACTCTTCTGCTGTCGAAGTACTGATAGTCTTGAATGGGTTACTTGGCAGTTCACTGTTCTCCTTCACAAAGCATGTCTCTTATCTGCATGTCGTTTTGCACATTACACTCAATGGTCCATGAATGGTTTTCTAATGTTATAAATCAGTTTCACTTTGCATGTCTGTATTTCTCGTCTTTATAAAAAAAAATAATAATAATCACTGCAGATCACTTTCAGGTCACACGCTTCACTTGCTTTTGCCGACTGCCACAGCACCACAATCTGCATGTTTCGATCAATTTACCACTAAAGGCTGCACTGGAAATCAGCACAAGTAACACTATCCTTGTTTTTTTCTTTCCTTTTCTTCTTCTTCTTTGTGTCTTTATCATCATCATTTTTCTTTCATGTTTCCCTTCCATCCCTGCTCCCCCCTCATGTACCGCTGTGTGTACATGTGTTTGTCTCGGCTGTGGGTTTCTCTTTTTTGTGTTTTTGCTCCTGAAGTCTTGGTGCTGTCTGCGCCTCCGACAGTGCCTAGTTTTTGCTGCACGGTGGGAGTGGACTGGAAGTCTTTGACCACGCCTGCCTGTTTACCGCTCACCACTGACTACTTCCCCGATCGGCAGACGCTACAAAACGACTACACCGAAGGCTGCTACGACCTGCTGCCACACAGTGACCTCGAGAGGTACGGACTGAAACTTTTCTTTTTCTCTTAGGCAGGAGAAAAGTATGGTGTTTGATTTGAATTTTGTCCTGTAGGGCTGCTCAATATTAGGGCCAGATGAATATCATGAACAGTCTCAAGAACATAACAAAAACATTGGATATAACACAATCAAATGTATTGAAACATTTATTGACCGTTTTTAAATTTTAATTTTTACAAATCTGTTCCAAATTTAACCCCGTTACATCAAAAGTCAGAATATATCACTTTATTTCTGTGATTTTAAATAATGTCTGAATATTATTCTCAATATTTCTCAAAGGTGAATGTCAAATTTGATGGTATAGCTTTAATCTCGGAACTGTTTACTGGACTTGTCTTGCTTGTCCCTGTCAGACGAGAAGATGAAGCTTCATTGATGAGTGCGGCACAGGTGTTTGAGGAGTTTATTTGTCAGCGTTTGATGCAGGGATATCAGATAATTGTCCAACCAAATAACAGGAAATCACAGCCTGTGTTGGCCCCACCTCTCGGCAGCAGCCCGCTGTACTCAAGAGGTGAGCATTTTTGTCTGTTCTACATGTGCACAGATGTTCTTGTGTTGACCACAATAGGTTTTCATGGCTCTGGGAAGAGGAGTTGAGTTGAGAAGGTGTAGATATAAACTCAGAAATGGCTTAGAGGCAGATAACAATGAGATGAAAGGATGTCTGAAGAACTCTGAGAAGCTTTCAGTATTTATTGAAAAGCTGCATTTTTTTTTATAAATAAAAGGTGCAATAGTAAAAGAAAAATACTAAAACACAGGGAAAAAAGAACAGGATCATAAAGCTCAAATAAGAAATGAATGGCATATAGTATTAAATAATAATTATTGCAGATGCAGTAAATAATCCAAAGGTAGTGATAATTAGATGGGTTTTCTAGCCTTTAAAGTGGTGCCAGAGTGAACTAGAGGGACAGCTTGTTAATTGCATTGAACTAGATATATGATAATGAAGTAAGAGAAGTAAAGGGCCAGAAAGAGACATAAATATATATTTTTATAGTGACCTGTGAATTAGGAGCATACAGCAAAGAGGAAGGCCTTAAACCGAACATTAGGTTGATTCAATAAGAGAGGAGCAGCTAAAAGCTCCACCTTCCAGAAACCTTTGCCATTATGTTCTGAACTAGCTATGGTCCTGCATTATTGTCCAGGCTGGCTTATTTTGTTGGACCTCATATTCTCGGTATGTGCTTTAATCTGATGAAAGGGAAAACTTATTTTGTCTCCAGGTTTGGTGTTAATGCGTCGTGTGGAGGACGAGGAAGCGGTTTACTGGCTCAGTATGGGCCGGACATTTCATAAAGTTTGTCTCAAAGACAAGATCATTACTGTTACTCGGTACCTGCCCAAGTAAGTCCTCACAGTAATGGCACATTTCCTCTTCCTTTAACACTTTCACTAAAAACAGTGTCTGTGTAAAAGGTACCCATATGAGACTGCTCAGATCACATACAGCTACAGCCTGTGTCCACCGCACTCCGACGCCCAGTTTGTGTCCTGTTGGGTGGAGTTCGCTCACGAGAGGCTGGAAGAGTACAAGTGGAACTACCTGGACCAGTACATATGTTCTACCGGATCTGAAGATTTCAGGTTAAATTAGCTTTTTTTTCTACAAATCTATTGTAGCAGATAATATCTTTTATAAGCCAAGCTTGCACTGAATTTGTATGTCAAGTCAAGCAGTAGAAAGACAACTCAAAGAAAGGTAAGAAGCTTATGGCTATGAGAGCCTTCAAGGGGCTTTGAACAGTGTATAATCAACATAATAGTCAGGTCTGCAGCCAATGAGCCAAGGCTAGAATCCTGCTAGGTCCACATTAATGTCTTTTGGACCAAAGCAACCAAGCTGTGAAAAGCCCCAATCTCATTTTTGACAATATTTCAACATAAATATAAAATTTTTTTATGGTTTCTGGTAGTGTTATACACTCACCGGCCACTTTATTAGGTACTCCTTGTTGGTACTGTGTTGGACCCCCCTTTGCTTCAGAACTGCCTTTATTTCTTCATGGCAAAAATTCCACAAGGTGTTGGAAACATTCCTCGGAGATTTTGGAACATATTGACATGACAGCCTTATGATTCTTCGACTGAGACTCTCCCGTTTCACCACATCCCAAAGGTGCTCTATTGGATTGAGATGGTGAGTGTGGAGGCCATTTGAGTACAGGGAACTCATTGTCATGTTCAAGAAACCAATTTGAAATGATTCGAGCTTTGTGACATGTTCCATTATCCTGCTGGAAGTAGCCATCAGAGGATGGGTACATGGTGGTCATAAAGGGATGGACACAGTCAGAAACAATGCTCAGGTAGGCCGTGGTATTTAAACGATGCTTAATTGGCACTAAGGGGCCTAAAGTGTTCCCAAAAAACACCGCCAACAAGCTCAATCGTTGACACAAGGCAGGATGGACCCCCGCTTTCATGTTTTTTACACCAAATTCTGACCCTACCATATGAATTTCGCAGCAGAAAGCGAGACCACCCAGTGTGGTCTTCTGCTGCTGTAGCCCATCTGCTTCAGGGTTTGACGTGTTGTGTGTTCAGAGATGGTATTCTGCGTACCTTGGTTGTAACGAGTGGTTATTTGAGTTACAGTGTACTGTGTTTTTATCACCTCTAACCAGTCAGCCCTCTGACATCATCAAGGCATTTCCCAGTAGATCTGCAGTTTTTGAAATACTCAGACCAGTTCGTCTTGCACCAACAACCATGCCATGTTCAAAGTCACTTAATCCCCTTTCTTCTCCATTTATGATGCTCGCTTTGAACTTCAGCTAGTCGACTACACCACATCTCGGTTCCTAAATGCATTGAGTTGCTGCCAAGGGATTGCAATTTGAGTTACCAAGCAAGTGAAGAGGCGTATCTAATAAAGTGGCCGGAGAGTGTATATAGCTATATAGTTTTAATACTAGCAGGACAAATTGGCTTCAAATCACAGAATGAAGGTTATAAGAATTCAATGTAACACTTAATTAATGTCTGGATGGCTGTCCTCCACAGTCTGATAGATTCCCTGAAGTTCTGGAGAACACGGTTCCTGTTGCTCCCGGCCGGAGGGGCCCGGCGTGTGGCGGACATGGAGGGCCCCTGGGATGTGTATGGAGAGGGGGCAGGTGCCGGGACAGGGAGCGGGGAGTGGGCCCTGCTGGACGGCTTCATCCGCTTCCTAGAGGGTTTAAACCGCATACGCCGACGCCATCGCTCCGACAGGATCATCAGAGTGAGGCGCACAAAAACAGATATCTGTGTAATCTTAAAGGGAGGGGCAAAATAAACCACATGAAAGACGGACACTTTCTCAAGTTTTTCAAAAGAGAAATCATTGTTTATATCATAAACATATTCTAGTTAATCACAAAATAAAAAAAACATACAAATTATAAAGACTCTCCGACTATACTGTGATTCTAGTCTCCTGTTTAATTTTAAAATATTTGGTAAAAAATTCCCAGATCCTAAAAATGATGTACATTGTCATTGACATGCAGAATTTGTCTAAACCCATTAGGGTTTTAAAGTGTGAGTTTTGAGCTTGCCGTAGTTTACAGGTCAAAGTTTAATCCATGACGTGAGGAACAGACAGATCAGAATAAATTCAGACACTGTATACAGACATAAAAATTGTGGAATAAAAATGTTGTAACTGAAAATGCTGCTTTGAATTGTTCTGAAAAAGTCCTGTAAATGTTTTAGTCTTAAATAGAACATGAAGCGTCTGGTATAATGCACTGCAATAATGCAAGCTGAACAATTCTTGAATGTTAAAACATTGCTGATTGACAGAAGGGGACCCCGATGAAGGTGACTTCTCCGCTGCCCCCGTATCCCGCCGAGCCTGTGGCGCCTCCTCAGGGAAAGAAGGGCACTTCTGCTTTGTCAGCTTTACTCGAGATGGAGCAGAACCACAAGTGGGTGATGTACATGACACTGCACTATTTAATCTAACAGAATCTAGACTGCTTTTGAAGCCAGGAGGGATTGGATAGAGTCATGGATTAGGAGACACACAGCATGATTAACTAAAAGCCATTCAAGTGGTGGATAACTGTAGTGGTAGTTTATGAACCCCAATGAGGCTTTGGATTAAGCTTGATGCTTGCACAAGGGTCAGCAATACAATCAATGTCCAGATGTCCACAAGACATTCCACAAATGATGAATATATAAATGAGAGCACAGTCAAAAGATTATGATTAGCCTGAGGCCCTGGCTAGCTTCACAAACTCGAGGCCACACCTGACTCATCTTGCTTTAAATGATTGGCTCCTTCCAAAGCACCGGAAAAACAATAATATACAACACAAACATCAAATAATCAACTTAAATGCGTTTAGTTTTTAATATAGGTTTATTAATTTTTTTACAACAAATAAACAAATAAATAAATACACAACACAGTCCAAGGGGATGAAAGAAAAAAATAATGATTAAAAAGACCACTAGTCGACTACTGCGCAAATTAGCACCAAAGCTTTACCTGCCCCAACAAAGCGGAGACCAGGGGTCCATACCTACCAGAGATGTGTGCAAGGTGGAAGTCACATAACATCAGTTTCAACAATGACTTAATAAGAATGACTTATTAAGAACTTAAAATGTCTTTTAAGTAACTTCATAAAGCTTAATTAAATGTTTTGGAGGTCGGGAGAAATCTAGCCAGCTGTACCAGTTAGTTTAAGCAAGTGAAAAAAAGATTGGGATGACACATCCTTTTCACAACAAGGCAAAAGCAATAAATTACATAAAAATGGGCTGGATGAGACTTAAACAAAAATGCACACGGCTGATTTGTACAATTCAACTTAAATATGTTGTTAAATATATCCTTATGGCTACACACAACAATAATATAGCATTGATTTTTCATAACACCAAGCCGTTACTATCTATAAAAACTGGAACAACATTCTGTCCCAAAGTGAGTATAATGAAGCAAATGAGGCTGGAATTACACCAGTCATAACACTGAATTTATTCTTTCAGGTCTTTCTTTTTTCCAACAGAAGTTGATAAAAAAAACATTATTTATCCACTGCTTTTGTTTTACCCCCTTTTCATGAAACAGGTCACTTGAGGAGCAGCAGTGCAAACCCTCTGCTGTTGTCCCAGACCCCCAGACCGTCACTGTTGCGACGTATGTCGACAGCCCCCGAAAGGTGAGCCTGTGTGTGAGGTCTTTGCGCGCTTTAGAATACAGTCCTTTGCTTTTGGTCTTTAATGTTGAATCTGGGCTTTGCTGGTGTTTTTCTCCCTCTTGCCACTGTTGATTTGCTTTGGGTTTCTTCATGCAACCTGACAGGACGCTGCCTTTATTTTGGATTTTATCCGTAGCCCTCGCTCCTCCTACATCTCTCACTCGCAGGTAAATATTTACGTGTGAGCAGGAGCTTTCTGCATGTCTTTCGTCCATCAGCATGCCACCCAAAAAAATAGTGTGTGAACAGACAAGCAGACCAATCAGAGCAACCTGAAGCCAACAGGATAAATCTGGTTTGGAAATCTATTAGACCGATTTGTATTTCACTAGTGACCTGCAGTTGGTAAAACAACAAAGGCTGCTGTGTCAGTCTTCCTATATAAAACTAAACAGATTTTATCTGAATTTTGAAATGACGCATTAGAAAATGCTTGCCAAGAAAAATACTTAAAAATAGAAATATAGTTAAGTTTAAAAACCCTGGCAGAATATAAGGTTATTTTGGTCATTTTTCAGAGAATATGAATAACAAAAACCTTGGTGATTCTGGCCTGATAAAATGCATAGAAGTTGACACAAACAGGTCTGAAAAACTACTAAAGGTAACCGTCCTCACCTGTGATCTGTTTGTTTTTAGTGTGTGTGTAAAAGGTCAGTGAGTTTCTGGGCTCCTGACAGACCCTTGCATGTCTCATCCAGTGCTGCACTGATGTTTCTGTATTCTCAGTCATGGGGAAAGTAAAAGAATTTTTAAAGGATCTGTGGGAAAAGGTAATTGAACTCTTTAAAATAGGAAAGAGATAAAAAAGATATAAAAAGATATCCAAGGAATTGAGTGCATATTAGCGGTGTTCAAACTCTAATTAAGAAATGGAAAATGAGGGATTCTGTTGAAACCAAACACAGGTTAGGTAGACCAACAAAAATTTCAGCCACAACTGCCAGGAAAATGATTTGGTCTGCAAAGAAAAACCCACATATAATTTCAGCTGAAATAGAGGACTCTCTGGAAAAAAAGTGGTGTGGATGTTTCAAAATCGCAATAAGGAGGCACCTGATAAAAATGGGCTGCATGGTCGAGAAAACCATTACTACACAAATGCCAAAGGAACTTTTTGGCCACAACAATAAACGTTGGAGAGGCCTATGATGAGAGGCACACCAGTCCTTCTGTGAATCATGGAGGTGGATCGTTGTTTTCGTTGATGTTTTGGGGATGTGTGAGCTACAAAGGCACAGAAAAAGATCAATGCAGCATGTTATCAGAAAATACTGGAGGAAAATTTGCACTCATCAGCCCAGAAGCTTGTACTTGGATGTTCCAACATGACAACAATCCAAAGCACAAGGCCAAGTCAACCTGTAATTGGCTACAGCAACATTAAATTAAGGTTCTGGACTTTCCATCTCAGTCTCCTGACCTCAGTATCATTGAGCCACTCTGAGGAGATCTCAATTGTACAGTTTATGCAAGTCAGCCCAAGAATTTACAGGAACTGGAGGCTTTTTGCCAAAAAGAATGGGCAGCTTTACCATCTGAGAAAATAAAGAACCTCATCCACAACTACCACAAAAGATTTACAGCTGTCATTGATGTTAAAGGTGGCACATTATTAAGAGTATGTAAACTTTTTATCAGGGTCATTTGGGTAGTTTCTGTTGTCATTGTGATTTAAAAGGAGTAAATACAGTTGTTTGACAATAAATGGCTTCACCCAACCACTAACTATGAGTGAAAAAAAGTTTTTTGTGGGGCGGGAGTAGCTCAGTGGGTAGAGCAGTCGTCTTTCAACCGGAAGGTAGGTGGTTCGATTCCCGCTCTCCCCGCAGTTCATACTGTCATTGTGTCCTTGGGCAAGACACTTAACCCACCTTGCCTCCAGTGACTGTAACACTGGTAATTACTGTAGAACAATGTAAGTCGCTTTGGATAAAAGCGTCTGCTAAATGAATAAATGTAAATGTAAATGTTGTGGTATTATTGATATTTTCGGAAAAATGGCCCAAAGAAAATCACAAATTCTGCCAAGGTATGCTAACTTATAAGTGTAGTAGCTTCAGTGAGTCATATGTTATTCCTCTTCACACATTTGCTCCATATTTATTACTGGAAACACATCAATTCGCTCCCTATTTTATGGTATGATATATGACTAATTCAGTTTAAAAAAATAAATAAATAAATACATTTTTGACAACCTTTTACTTCCATCATTTGATATGCTTTTAGGTTGAATGTAATGTTTCCTTTGTTCTCTGAATTTTACCCACTATCTATTCACACGGATCAGCCATAACATTATGTGTCATCTGAGCTGGCTCTGAGATGATAGCAGCACATTATTTTACTCTTAAAGGTCATTATCAGACTTGTGTATCTTTGTACCACATTTGGTCTTGACCATTGCAGTCCAGGAACAGGCCACAACAGCTCTAGTTTTGAGATGTTCATCTCACAATGTCACATCAGTCTTTCGCCTGCTCCACTTATTGTCCAGATTAAACACTCCAAAATGTCATTCACTTCACCTGGGATTGGTCATAATGTTTTGGCTGGCCGTGGTACGGCTAATTATTAAAGCATGTCCCTCTTGTAACAGGGATGTCTTTGCAATTCCTTTATTCTCAATTGAACTTGCATCACCTAAACCTACATTTGAATTCTCTAACACTACATTTTGATTGTTGTGGACATTTATTGAACTACGTCTGTGCAGTTGCCCTCTGAAGCCTCTGAGGTTGTGGATAAAGGAGCCCAGCTGATGCCAGTTACCCCCGCAGCAGAGACCACCACCAGCCTCACAGACCCCAGGTAAAAAATGGGGAGAACATGGAAGTGCAATACCCAGGATTTGAAAATTACCATCGGAGAGCACTCCAAAACATGTGCTACTGTTTTAAATATTTGAGTGGCAATCTACAGATACTTGTTGAATATGTCTGTGTTCTCCTCAGTGGGCAGTCTGTATCAGGGGCTCTGTCTCTGTCCTCGTCCTCCACACTGTTGGAAATCCTGGAGGCCATAAAACATCCCACGTGAGATCTTGAATTCTTATGGAAATATATTCATTTCACATATATCCATCATACCAATATATAAGATATTTTCAGACAAGCTTTTCTATTTACCTTGTCATTACTTTTCTGTGTCATTTGATCTGGCTCCTCGCTGAAAACATCTAAGATATACACACTCTTAACAGATCCTCCTATTTCTTATTCTTTCACCTGTTTCTCCGTATTTCTGATCTGTAGGACCGGAGTACAGCTTCTCCCTGAGCAAAAAGGGCTGCCGTTGAACTGTTTCATCAGCGCCGAGGTTGTTCACTGGCTCATCAATAACGTGGAGGGAGTGGCCACTCAGAGCATGGCTGGGGACGTCATGCAGGTGACAGTAATGAGATCAAGCTGCACATACAGGAGTGGGGAACATTTGTCACAAAAGCCATCCATTCATTTTCGTTTGCTAATCCCTGGCTGGGTCTTCAGATTTCTCCGTCCCAAGACACTCCCTCAAGTTCATCTGGTGCAATACTGTGGCGTATTCAGTGTGGGGTGTCCATGTGGAGGAGTAATGATGCTATAGCCAAATTTACACTTTGGGTATGGTACGGGTCGGGTAGGCACAGGTAACCTATACCAAACTTGTACCAGGTACCGCTGCTGCAGGACACATTCAACTGTTTCTGTTTATTCCACTCTTTCTGAACATTACATTCATAGAGCTGCAGCAATTTCCTGCAATTTAGGGACTCAATATTTGAGGCTCAGGTCCTGCTTGTGTTTAATGCAGTGGTGATGATAAATACAATGTTTAAATTCTGAAAGCAAGAGCTGAACGACACTGAGTCGTACATGTTTAAAGTTATAATGTTAAAAACCATAAACAGCTGTTGCTAATGCTAGCTAGCTTTGTTTTTGGGATAAAGTACATTTATCGTTTTCTAAAACTTTAGTGAGGCTTATCTATCGTCCAATCAACTGACTGCAGCATTTAACTTGCTCTTCCAAACGTGTACCACAAAGTCCGAACCCGTTTGGGACCACTAGCTGAGGCGATCCCAAAGTGATACAATAATGCACGCTTTTTGGGGACACTTCAGACCCCCTTTGGTTGTAGAATTGCACCAGAACCGTCCCAACCCGCACCGTTCCATTGGAAAAAATGGCTTCAGTGGTTCCTCCAGGGTGTCTGATCAGACTTTCTAATTCACAAACAATAAACCTTCGGTTTGGACTTCATGAGTGCTCCTGTCTCAAACATGTCGGCCAGCTCTGAGCAGATATCAACAGAGTAGAATGTACTAGGGGTGGTTAATCTGTCTCACAAATTTTGTGCACTACCATGTACATGGTCAAGAGTCATGTTTTATTGTTTTAAATATCTACACATTTTTCACTTTTTTATATTTCCATAATGTTGTGCTGTTTTCTAAGTATTCGTAAGTATTATAACAAATTCCTATGAACTCATAAAACATTTTTAGTATTTTTGAAAAATAAATCAAATAAACTGAAATAGTAGATGCCACAAATTATTGGCCTAGCTTATTAAGAGTTTTAACAAATGCAAATAAGCTCTGGTTTGTATCTACTACCCCCTATAGGAGTTGTATTATTAGTTGTATTATAGAATTATGAAATTTTTAGTTCTTAATTGTGTTTTGGTGGACAGGCCTCCATACACTGTGTGCAGTTCAATTCTCACAGATGCTGATTTATTTTTGCAGAAAATGCTGGACGAAGGGTTAGTGACTCATGCTTCAGGAGATGCCATGCGCACCTTTATCTACGGTTTCTACTTTTATAGAATTGTGGGAGAAAAAGACGGTGAGTGAACCTATTATCAGCACTTGCAGTTCATTATCCTGTTATGTTGAGATTTCTAAGGATATTCTAATTGTATCAACCATACCATCTTACAAAAAAGGTCATGTGTTTAACAATACATACACTGGCTTTTTTTCCCTTTTTCTTTAAGACAGTAAAACAATTTGTGACTTTAGAGTACAAGCTAAACCTTTACTGTTTTCTGGTTAAATTAGATTTTTGCCCATGTTTCTGTGAGACTTTTTGTGTCTTGTCTTCAGGCTCGAGCTCCCAGCTGCCCCCACCGGCCGCTGGAGGATGGTCAGCCGCGGCACTGGAGGACTTTACGCTTTTTCAGAGAAAGTGGTTCGAGGTAGCCTTTGTTCTCGAGGAGCGGCGACCATGTGACCTTCCCGCCTTCCTGTTGCCGAGGTTACCCAGTCGGCCAGCCTCCTACGCAAGTAGGCACAGCTCTTTCAGCCGCAGCTTTGGAGGACGCAGCCAGGCCGCCGCACTGCTAGGTACAGCCAGCCCACCCCCAGAGCTGGACCAACACAGACGAGAGCTCAGTTCGATTCAGAGACTAGCGACCTGGTATCAGGAGTCACAGAGGCAGAGGGCACTGTTCCAGGGATCTGTAAAAGCATCTGGAAACAAACAATAACAAAGTGTTACATGACCCTGAACACAGCACCCTCCAATTTCATATTCATCCACATCGACCCGGCTCAATGTTTCAGTCAGTATTTGATTATACAGTAGATATGAAATTCAGATGTCTTTAAGATACCATAAAATAGTTCCACTTTTTATTCACTTTTGTCCTGCATTAATTTACCAATTAAAGTGGATAAACTCTTAGGGCGTGTCCAAAGGATGGCGCGCAGTGTAAAGTGGCTAAACATGGTGCAAAAAGGCCAAAGCTACTTGTGATTGGCAGGTCTGAGAAAAAACACTAATTCCATGAATGAATGATTCACAAAGAGCTGCTTATGAACCAAAGTGAGGTAAAATGAAGATGGTTAATAAGAGAAAGTTAAAATCCTTCTTTTTTTTAACTGAGACTGATTCATAGAGCCACATTATTTCTACCCTCCATCAAGGTTTTCCATGTTACATTTAACATCCATTACTTCCCTTTCATGTGTGTGACTCTTGATCCGGGCCTCGTCTCTGAAGAAGATTATAGTTTGGTCTAAAGCTCGTGGAGTGATTTTAGTGTTTAGTGCATGACGTAGCTAAATCCTCACTGACTTGTCCAATCAGTGCTCGTGAGGCCATGGTGTTCATGAACAGCAGCAGTAGTGTGGTGTTCAGTGCATGCCTTGGTGTTGGTGGCTGTAGTTCAGTAGTGCAGTGGTGTGCCCGGTTCTCGCCTCTCGCTCTCAGCTTGGCTTCAATGTCTGCATCTGCCAAGAGGTTTGTTTGTCACCTTTGACCTCAGCTTAATAACCATTGCATATTTTAAAGGTCTTCTACTCTTAGCTGTAGATTTCAGTAGGCCCAGTATGAAAAGTCAAGGTCTCACTACAAAAAACTAAACTTAAACAACAGAGTTCTAGCAGACTACAGAAACGCTGTTATTAATCCATATAGATGCAGAATAGAGGACCTTTAAACAACATATTAAAAAACTTTCACTGTCAGACCCTTTTCTATAAAACATGGAGAAATGAAGTCACGTTCTTACGCCACGTACCATTTTTGTGCCCTCACTTAAATTCAACATCAGATGTTACTAAAGACAAGTCTAAATTCATTCACTCATTAAATAAAATATTATAAAGTTTACACAACTGTAAATAATAATTGTATATAACAAAACATTTATGAACAAAACATTAAAATAAGAACATTACATAAGGCTTTTAAATAAGGTGTGTTAAACAATGTTTTATTTTTTAATTACGTATGAGTTTTTACTACATAAATATTTATTATAATCAATAGGTAACTTGCCATTTTACCATTTAACTGTGTTAATGAGCCAAATACAAGGTCTTTTAGAATGTATTACCAAATAATAAAATCAAACATTTGCAAGCCTTTTTCTAAGAATTAGGTAACATTCATTTATTTAACAAACTCTTAATTAATGTATTAAGAACTTTTAAAAGGGTAAGTTTGAGGGGGTGTTCACATTTGTAGCACCAAACAACAATAAACAATGCCTTTCTCAGGAAACACTGTGGTGCTTCTCACCCAAATGCTAATAAGGCTTTTACCTCCTCAGTGCTTCACGTATTTCCTCTGATCATTTAGTTATGTTGATGGACAGTATTGTTTTAGTTCCTTTTTTCACGCTCTCTGGAAATCTAAAATATATGTTTTTTTGTTGCAAATTAATGACACGTTCTCTTTGGGCGTGTTTTTGTTTTTTAATCACAATGATGTGTACGGTATTGTTTTTTGGGTTTTTTTTTAGTAAAAAGACATGCACATACAAACACAAATGGCACACCAAAAGGGTGAAGTAAAAAAGCAAAAGACAATAAATTTAGGAAGAGGATTAATTATGAAACACATGCTTGTTTTTATTATTACCTATCAAAATATATTAAAGGTACATTATGGAAGTTTCAATGGTTCACATAACATTTTTTCTAACTCATTACATGGATCAGTGCAGAATTCACTGCGGTTGCCTCTGTAAACCTGTACAGTCAATTAAATGAGAAGGTATTGGAATCAAAAGTCCTGCACTGTTTCTGTGGATGTGACATAATATGCGTGCATGCTCGTTTACCGGGTTCTCACTTCCTGATTTGCCGGCACAAGTAAACTAAGCAACGCTAGCTGCAAAGTTAAAAATGAATCCTGTGAACACAGGAAAGAGACAGGCCTCCAGCGATCTCAAAACTGGCAGATTCTTCTTTGGTTGTTGTTTGTGCTCGTACAAGTGTGCGCAGAGTGACCACTCATGACACTGGATGCAGTACTATTAACACCAGAGATGGCACACTAGTACAAAAACTCTGGATCTTCTGTAATGCACCTTTAAATAATTCTTTGCAAATAGTTTATTAACACACCTTTTTCTAAAACGTTCTAAATTCCAAGACAATGATTTACTCCTGTCTGCTTCTCTTAACAGGGAGTTTTAAAGATCTCATACATCCTTTATTCATTTGATCATTCTCTTTAAGGCTGTAGATAACAAAACTTTACTTAAAATGATAAGACATAAGCTGCTGCTGCTTTACAATGTCACATAGACTCCTTTCATTTGCTCTCACATTCACGTTCTTCATCTTCTCCTGCCTTTGTGTGTGTCCTGTTTGCTCCCCCCGTCCTGTGTCCCTCCACAGCGGCCACCGTCCCGGAACAGAAGACTGTCACTCTGGACGTAGACGTGAACAACCGCAGCGACCGCACCGAGTGGTGCAGCTGCTATTACCACGGGAACTTCTCACTGAACGCCGCATTTGAGATAAAACTGCACTGGATGGCCGTCACCGCCGCTGTGCTCTTTGAGATGGTGACAGGACTTTAGTCTATTATGTTTCATTATGAATACTACAGTGTTATTCTCAATGGAATTAGAGCAAAAAGTCAAACCAACAAACCAGCACAGTACATTACCAATGATCCTCTGTGATGTATTGTTGATGTTTAACAAATAGCACTCCATCCATATATTTGTTTGCAAAGATTTCTTCATTGTATAACAAACCTATTAGGAAAAAGGCATAGATATACAGGTCCCGGTCATATAATTACAATATCATCAAAAAAGTTGAAAAGGGCTGATATATTTCAAATGTTTATTTATTTTAATTTTATAACTGATTACTAAGGAAAATCCTAAATTCAGTATCTCAGAAAATTTAAATATTGTGAAAAGGTTCAATATTGAAGACACCTGGTGCCACACTCTAATCAGCTAATAAACTCAAAACACCTGTAAAAGCCTTTAAATGGTCTCTCAGTCTAGTTCTCCACAAACCTGGGGGAAACTGCTGACTTGACATTTGTCCAAAAGACGACCATTGACACAATGCAAATTCGATAAATCTGATCCGTAAAGCTAAAGCAAGCTTCTTTATTGAGATAACAGAAGAGACAAATGGAAATGTCAAATTGATCTAAATGTTAGGACAAAACAAAGATGTGAATTTTACAGCTCTAGGTAAAGGGTACACTAACTGACAATTTTATTAAATAGCCTCAACAGACTGGTTGGGCAACCAGTCCACATGTGATTTGTGGATCTGGACAGGATTTCTAGGCGCAGCCAGGGGCCGGAGGGAGTATCTCGTGGTCTTGTTCACGAGTGAGGAAAAGGAGAGAACATGAGATCGACAAACGGATCGGTGCAGCTTCTGCAGTAATGCGGTCGATGTACCGATCTGTCGTGGTGAAGAAGGAGCTGAGCTGTAAGGCATACCAGTCGATCTACGTTCCTACTCTCACCTATGGTCATGAGCTTTGGGTCATGACCGAAAGAACAAGATCCCGGATACAGGCGGCCGAAATGAGCTTTCTCTGCAGAGTGGCGGGGCGCTCCCTTAGAGATGGGGTGAGGAGCTCGGTCACTCGGGAGGAGCTCAAAGTAGAGCCGCTGCTCCTTCACATTGAGAGGAGCCAGCTGAGGTGGCTCGGGCATCTATTTCGGATGCCTCCTGGACGCCTCCCTAGGGAGGTGTTTCGGGCATGTCCCACCGGGAGGAGAACTCGGGGAAGACCTAGGACACTCTGGAGGGACTCTCGGCTGGCCTGGGAACGCCTCGGTATCCCCCCGGAAGAGCTGGAGGTCTGAAGTGTCTGGGGAGCGGGAAGTCTGGGTGTCTCTGCTTAGACTGCTGCCCCCGCGACCCGGCCCCGGATAAGCGGTAGAAGATGGATGGATGGATGGAGCCTCAACAGATTCTTCATTTAAGGACAATGCACCTTAAATGTTCAGACAATCCATACATACTCTGGATTTTAGTACACCAATATTGGTGCACAGGATATATCTGTCTTTTGAGTCCTCAAAGGTCTTATATGCATGCAATGATATTTACTTGCATAACTTACTGTAACTACAACTTGGACACATTCAAGAATTCACAAAACATTGATAATTCTTGACCGGTTTTGATTGTGCTTGCCCATTAATGGACTTTATACATTTAAAAAAACTAACAAAGTAAATACTAGAGCATTGACGAGGGGAGACTGTATTAATAATATAATATAGTTATGTAAAACAATATAATATACTAATGTAAAACATCTCAACTGTTGGGTGCCTCGGTGGCTTACTTTGTAGAGTATATACAATCTGGGTTTGATTCCAGCTTGGGTCAAATGCCAAATGTTATTTCCCACTCTCTCCCTGTTTCCCGTTTGTCTACCCTATATCTAAAAAAAAAAAAAAAGCCCCAAAAATATTCTTAAAATAAACAGATTTCTAAATTGTTTTTGGTCAACGAATATCTAAATATAATATTATATTCGTCAGGTCCAGGGCTGGCACAGGAAGGCTGCGTCCTGTGGTTTCCTGTTGGTCCCGGTTCTGGAGGTGCCGTTCGCTCTGACGTCGTATCTGTACGGAGACCCACTCAGAGCACATCTGTTTATCCCCCTCAACGTCCAGTGTCTGCTCAAGAATGGCAGTGACAACCTCTTTGATGGTACTCATTATGCTGTTGCTTGTTTCTAGATAAAGTAATAGGTCACCAGCTGCAGACCGCCATACCAAGTCCTTTAATTATTATTGAGTTATTGTTTATAATGTAGGAATGTGACCAATGTTTTTAGTCAGGACAAAACCCAGAGAAAATGAAAACTAAAGCAGAAATAATCTAAAAACTCTAAACCACGACAAAACCAAATCTTAAGCAAGGACTAAAGCCAGGTCCAAAACAAGGATTGCTAAAATTTATTAGCATTTTGCTTTCCTTCCTTTTTCTCCTATTCTGTATTTTTAAGGCCGCATTGATTCAGTCTTAACAAACGGTGTAGACCAACCAACCAATGGGAGTTTATAATTCTAGTCCCCCTTCTTCACGAGCTTCTGTTTGGCCAAAGCTTCCAGTTTGGGTTGAACATACTTAAACATGAGTAATACGTATGAGATAAACATTTATTAAAGCCTTGATAATAAAGCCTAGGAAGCGTCTTAAGGTTGCATATCTTCACGGATGATTCTAAAATGCTGTTTAGCACACCCTCTATTTAAAGCAACATTCTGTAACTTTTTATCATAAAAGATATTGGTCCAATAGCACCCTCTCAGAGTCAGCTGAAAGAAAATTGAAACTACATTACGCAAGTTGAGGTGAGTGGCCTTGAAACCAAATGTCTTCAGTGTTCCCCATACTTCAAAGAGACATTGGCAGTCCGCCGTAATCTAATGTGTCCCACCTAGGCTGCACTGGGAGAAGAAATCAGCCCTGGAATGTTTGGTCTAGACTGGCCCTCCACCCATGGTTTTTCACCCGTGTGCATGTTGTCATCTATACTATATGTTGGGAGACACAGAGAAATGTAGCATGTACTCATGTGCAAATGAACTATTAAGCTAAAAATGTATGAAAGGTAAAGTACAGATTCATTAATTAGCATTTTATTAATAAAATAATGTTTGGATGAGAAAAGAAGTCTGATCTGTCACTCTCCTCATCTTCTGCTTCTAGTCTTGACTGTACGATGACAGATAACATCCTAAAGTTTATTATATGTGTGTTTTAACTAAAATGTCGAAGATGTGAAAAGCTCACGTTGAATACTTTTGAACTATAAGCACTTGCTTACTGGTGATTAGATAACCAGCTAAATCTTTTAGCAGCCCACAAAAAACTCATATGTCTCACATTATGAGTGGCATATATATGATAATATTATACTTGTAGTTTTATTACCACAAGTTAAGGCTGGAGGCATTTTATGAGCATGCAACAAGTGTTATCTATCTTACTTTTCATCACTCATGTCTAGATTTCTTTTTATTATTCCCTTTTAGCTATATATGAATAAAAGTGTTTTGGTCAGAGGTTAAACTGTGTGAGCGGTATTAAAGACTATAACTGTGGTTACAACAACCACAGTTATAGTCTTAAATTGATTTATAAACCTGTTAAAATTGAATTCCGTATATCCTTCTTTTCTCAGGATTTGAGCCTGAAACATACTGGGACAGGATGCAACTCTTTCAGGAGGCTATTCTCTACAGGTTAATGAGATTTTATTTATTATATTTTATATAAATATAAATATTTATATTTTTGTTTTTCCCTGTGACTAAATGTGATTGGAATTCATCCGTCTATAATCTCCTCTTGTTTATCCAGATTTGGCTTTGTCCACGACAAGTTTTCAGCCTCAGCATTTAACTTTCCAGCTGAGAACAAGCCACAGTACATCCATGTTACAGGTTTGTCTTCATATCTATTAATATTTGTTGGTCAATACCACAGTGGGACGGGGACGGAGGCAACGGCTTTTTTTGCACAGTAGCTTCTAGTAACTTCCACCATAAGAAAAGAAAGTGACTGATTGGTTGTCTTTATAGTTCAACCCTCCACAACTTAAAACGTAAAATGGTTAACTGGTCTCATTGGCTATGAGTTTGAATTAAACACCTCTTAACCTGAGCAATAATGCCTATGAAGTGTTAATGAAAGTTTAACTGTATTAAATAAGACAGTACTATTTTTCAAAGATTTTTTTTTTAATTTTGAAATTATAATGAAATAAGGCTTCTTTTTCTCATTCCATTTACTTTATTATTATTATTTTTTTATTAGAATGGGCTGTGCCATATCACATCGGCCATCGTATAAATTGTGTCTGTCATTAACAGTAATTTATAAAACAATCATGAAACCAAGAAATGTGCTCCACTTTTTCCTGGCTCACTGAAACATTGTTCCTGCTGAACTTCAGTCTCTATTGTTTCAGAAACAGATTTAATCCAACTGTAAAGGTGGATTAAGTCACAAGGCACACCACCAAACAAAAATGGCACAAAAACTATATTTATTGAAATAGAATGAAAATCTAGTCTCAGTTTACTGAAACCTTGGCCTGTTTAGTTAAACACAAAATTAATATTCTTACAGGAATTGAAGAAAGACATACACAAAGATCCAAGTCTGAGTCTTTTTTTTTATATTTAAAGCTGTCATTCTTGAAAAGACCACCTTGCATTGATAATAAGATAACTTTAATTGTATTGTATTGAGCTTACCTTTTTTGGCTTTTTTCTGCCCACTACTCAGGCCAGAGCCTTTATCTGTGTCAGAATGTTCTCCAGGACCCAGGTCCGATGGACTACTTTTTCTTTTCAAATATTATCCATTCCTATTACCTTCGACGGACCACCTGCGGCGTTGTCTCACTCGCAGCATGATTATGTACTTTTGTATTTAGCGCGATACTTCCCTCTAGTGGAAGAGCATGTACATGTTCACTACACGCCACTCACTTAGAGTAGGCTACCAATCAGGTAAAATTGAATAATTTTCCACGGCACACCTGACGATCTCTCACAACACACTAGTGTAGCGCGGCAAAACCGTGGTTGAAAAACACTGCAATAGACCACAGTATCCTGTTACAGAGGGGATTAGAGGATCAACGCTCTGCAGGTTTAAATCTTATTTAAAAGACATGCACAATAATTAGCCATGCAGTACCACAGGGCTCAGTATTAGTACCTATACTATTTACTTTATACCTTTCTAATATAATCATAAAGCATGGCATTCATTTTCTTTTTAACTGGCGGTCGTGGGTGACTAGAGAATATCCCAGCAGCTTTGGGCCTTAGGCAGGGTACACCCTGTTGTACAGAAATGTATTTTTATTTTTTTTAGATATAGACAAAGACAGACAACCATTCACTCTCACATTCAGTCATTTCATTAACCGACAGTATACATGCATGTGTTTGGGCAGTGGGTAACCGGAGAGAACCCACGGTAACACGCGGAGGACATGTTACCGTGGGTTTCCATTGTTATATGGAATTAAACTGAAAGAAATCTGAGTCAGCAGCAGCTAAACTGTTTCACATGTCTGACCACATCTGAAGTTTTCATCCTAGGCTTGAAACTAATCATGGTTCGAGAACAAAAGTCAGCATAAACGTCAACAAAGTTGTGTACATTAGTGCCACTCTGTATAAGATGCTTTTAAACTAAACATTTTGACTCTCTTTAGAAACAGCGGTTTGTTTTTTCCCCTTTTAGGCACAGTGTTCCTGCAACTGCCGTACTCAAAGAGGAAGTATGCAAATGCCCCCCAGCGTCGCCGTAGAAACTCCACCACGTCCAACAGCCAGGGCCTGTTCGGCGGAGAGGAGCGTGTGGGCTACTACTGGGCCTATAACACCATGCTGACCAAAGCCTGGCGCGCGGGCGTTCTAGGGGACGAGAGGCTGGCCGACCGACTGCTGCGAGACTTCACCGACTTCTGCTGCAACAAAGACAACAGGCTACTTAACTTCTGGGACAGCTGTGTGGAGAAAATGAATGCCAGTGCCCCCTAACGAAGAATACTTAGCCAAACAAAGACTGAACACTTTGAAGTTCTAGTTATACCGCATATTTCAACAAACTCATGTTGCTCTTATTGAGTTAGGCTGACTGTTCAGACTGAGCCACTGACAAGAGTCGAAGGCAGTGTGGATCCCGTTGATTCCCATTGAAAGAAACAAATTCATTGATAAGTTTGTAGTTTTTCCCAGTAATCTGTATTGTGACACTTTTCTTTCAGTACACTTTTACTCCAAGATGAAGAACCAGACAGTTATTTGCTAACTTTAAATACATACTTTTAAATCTTGTTTCTTTGAGCACTAAACCATTTCTTAAGGTCCAGGTGTAAATTCCTGCCTGTCTTCACAAGATTTTGAGACAAATCATCAGGCCTTATACCTTGTTCACTGAAGACATTTGTATGATTTTTCTGACGAAATAGTCCACCAAGCTGCCTTTTAGCCATTAGCAAATAACTTGTCCAGTTGTTAAAACATTTAACTGATTAAAACAGATTGCAAACTGACAAGGCACTGCACTAACAGAGTTATCAGTATTAGTCTTTATAATGTGACCATTAAACACATTTATAAATAATTAGGGGGATTAGATAAATTGTCTTTGTGTAAATGAACAGACAAAGTAAATCTTCTCTGTGTTTTGGGAGTAATGCGTTGTGTGAAGGTTCTCCTCCAGAACGCTCTGTTCTGTCTTGAAGATGAATTCTGTGTTGTTTGATCAGTCATTCTACGCTTCCTCAGATCGTTTGGTATGTCAGGGTTCTTGATTTGCAGACTTGTGTTCTGAAGCGCTGGCACTCGGTCCTCCTTGAGTTTTGATTCATGCAGAGAAACTAACAATCCCAGCAGTTTTATTTTTTATCAAAGCTTAAATGGTATAAAGAGGAATTAGCAACAGCTCCCTAAACCTTATTGTCTATCTGTCTTATCTGTCTTTGAAAAACTCAAAGGCCTGGACTCAAACGATGAAGCTACACAGATCGATCTTTTTTGTTCTAAATTGACTGAGCCCTCAAAATTGAACCACTCCACGATGTGTATTACAAAGTTAATTTATCTACTTTGAAAATAAAGTGTAAAGATAAACATTAGAGCCTTGATTTCTAAACTTCATGTACAATATAAATAATGTGACTTTTTCAGTGTGGTACTTTCTTTTTGCTTCTTGTTTTTTAAACTAAGGGGAAATTATGGCGGACAGATAAAACAACTGAGTCCTGAGGGGATTTGTCTGAGGAAGTGGCCTGGATCAGATTGGAAAGACCACATATATGTAGTTTGTTTTTTAACACTGAAAGCAAATCAGGGCTAAGGGACTTTTGAGGCTTTTGATGTAACATTTATTTCAGTGCTGTCCATTTGTCCAAGGGCTTTCAAATAAAGATGATTCCTTCTGGGTTTTTTCAGCTTAGTCCCATTAGGGGTTGCGGGTGACTGGAGCAGACTTATTCCTTCTAACATTACTCATTCCCCACACTGTAACCCCAGACAAAAAAGGAGTCTGTCTAAGGACAGGGGATGTTGTCTAGTGCAGTCTGTTAAGCCCTTTGAGGCGGCTGTTGTTGTGAGATTGGGCTCCTTCATAATTACTAAAGTCCTTTAAAGCTACTTTGTGTAACTTTAGGCCAGCAGAGGGCGCAGATCCCTCTCTGTGCAACTGCACCAGCAGTAGCACAAATTTTATTTACAATTAGAGACGTTTAAGACGACAAGTTAGGAAAAAAGAATAGTAGGTAATTTTATGTATTAAGTACATGTAGGACTCTGCTAGGGACCAGTGTATTGACCTTTTTACTTGATTATATGTGGGGTGTGGTTGAACACGTCACTCGTAATCTCTTGTCATATGCCACTGGAGGTGTGTGTCCAGGTGAAGTTACTGTGTCAGGGATTCTACTGATGAACAGCCTAAAACCCTCATAGTGTTTGTGAAAAAGTATATGAACCCTTGAGCTTATGACCTCAAAAAAGTTAGTTGAGTAAGTTTTAGCACACCTGGAGTCTCCTTAAGAGAATACGTTTAAAGGTGTGGACTACAGCTACTTAGGCTGATAAAACCAAACTCAAACTTTTGGAGTTTGCTCTGCACAGAACACGCTTATGTGAGCCATGCCTCACCAAAAAGAGCTTTCAGAAGAGCTATGATCAAGAATTGTATTTTTACATAAAGCTAGAAAGTGTTACAAAATTATTTCAAAGACTTTAGGCAAACAATCTACAAATGGAGATGCTTTGGGACTGTTGCTACTCTACCAAGAAGTGGGGGCCCAGTCAAAAAGACACCAAGAGCACAACAAGGACTCAATGAGGTAAAGAAACAACTCCGAATGACAGCCGAAGATTTGAAGGCATCCTCAGCGATGTGCAGGTCTGATCCACAGCTGCAGGAAGCACCTGGTTGAGGTTGTTGCTGCCAAAACAAACCATCAAGCTCCAATAGAAATGGCGTTACAGTTTTTTTATTATTTACTTGTCTGATTCAGCCAGTGTTAACATTTGGCATTTGTCTCATTCTCAATAATGACTTTTACAGACCATTGTCCTGTTCCTTAAATGTTCTTCTCTGCAGTGGATACTTACATGGTTAATGGACAAAAATAAAACTATTTTAAAAAGTATTTAAGCTCACAATAATGTACAGGCTGAACCATGTTGGGGCCTAATATATCAAACCTGCATACACGTAAATGAGAAACTTGTTTGCACCACTTCCTTCGCCAACCATGTGATGTACAGCAGCTCTGACCCAGGCCTGCACACATTCTGACAACATGGCACAAAAGCGACCCACACAGCGAGGTGATGAACTGAAGCAGGTTTCATAAATGACTGATGTGCATTTGATAATGTTTTGTCTTTGTTCACTGAAAAACTCATGGATTTCATTAAGGCATAAACATTTAAGTTTAATTTGGTGTCATGGTCTAATTAGGAGTGCAGTGCACATTAAAAAGCAGGGCTGGTCCAGTGAATGGATTTGTGGAATAACTATTGGATGTAATTCTCAGCAGGCTTGACTGCTGTTTAACCCATGGCCCTGTTTAAGTGCTCCCTCGGGGTTTGGTAATAGTTAACCTTTCCTGCAGTCTTATAAACCTGACACTCTTTCTCTTGTAATGCTCAAAGATCCCCTGCTGTTCTTTTAGGGATTCACACAATCACTGTAAAACTGATTTCCACACCAGATACTGGTGTTAAAAACAAACAGCAGACAAAGTTAAATTCCCTTTAATTTTATTCACACATATTATGAACACAAGATTAAATCTGTAGAAAACATTGTCTTAGGTTACTCATATTAAAAAAATATATGTTTACACGTACTGTATATTCATTTGATTAAAAAAAAAGCAAAGAAAGAAAGAATACATTTAAAACACAATAAGCTCGGAGGATATTAGTGTGCATCAACAGAAATTCCAGGTGTTTTGCCATTTTCAAGACAATCTTAGGTCTCCTCTGCTTTAAATGATTAACTGAACAATGGCTTGAAAGTTGTCCGTCCCATCATAAAAAAAAAGATATAATGTCTTGTGGTAGCATGTGAAACAGGGTTCTAAGGGAGTTCATGGTTGTAGTGGCAAAGGCAGGTCACCAGATCAAACCTTGGACAAAAACTACCCCTCACCCAAGAACAGTGGAAGAGAAGACACCGAAAGTACAAAACCAAAGAGCAACTCAATCAACTAAAGACCAGATGTCATTTTAAAACAAGTTCAATCCTAAATAATTACACTTTGATCCAATTGGTTATAGCCGTTAACTTAAGCTACATTTGATCAGAACTGAGAATGAGCAGATCACAGCAACTTTATCGAAGCACTTTAAAATTTAATGAGGCACTGTTTTATTTTGGGAGAAATTGCTTCTCGTTTGTGTGTTTTTTTAGCCCAAAAGGACTTTCATAAAGGAGACAATTTGTTGTCGTATTACTGAGTTTTCTGCCAGGGTTTGATCGCTCCACTACAGCAGGCATTATTTTAGATTTTCACATCTGTACGTTCAGAACAGGGTCCAAAACTAATTTTATGGTTTTGGCTGAAACTTGACCAAATGGACTTTCTCTGACAACCTCCACTCATGTTCTGCTAAAACGTATCTGAGCCTGCTTGCATCATTTGAACCCAGATATTGTTCAGTAAAATGGGGCCACACTCCAATGCTGAGAGTCTGGACATTTGATTGCTTACAATGAGAAAAATAACACTACACTACTGACGGAGACACCGTTCAGTAAAAGGAGCTCATGTCCTGCCATCTCCCCCTGAGATCTATGCCTGTGCTCCTGTCTGCTTTTCCAAACAGCATCAGAGACACACAAACTTCAAACTCCAATACAAAAAAAACAGAAGCAAAAACTAGCTTCCATAATTGCCCTTGTGTCCAGAACTGACTGACCCTTTTCTGTTTCTGTGGTAACACTGAAAATGCCAGTAACTAGATTTGTGCGTGTTCTTGCATCTACTCATTTGTTTGCTGTTCTTTGTAAAATTCCTCTGCAGAAGTATATGACTGCATTAAGTCTTGAGGTAAAACTGTTTTCATAATTGTATAATTCTATTCCTTTTATTTCCTGAATATGTTTTAAATTACTTCTGAAAAAGGATTTAACAACCGATTTCCTAAAAGTATGATCCCTTAAAATGGTTTTCGAAAAGACAAACACACTAAAAAAGAAAATAAATGTCTCTTATTTTTATAGATTAGCTCGAGGTTCTAAAGAAATAGTGTAAAATCAGTGTAAATATCTTATTTTTTAGTCTTACATATGAAACTGGAAATTCAGTTTTGACTGACCAGTTATTTTAAAAAGTGAATTTCCTTGTGGAATCAATAAAGTCTTATCTTAAATAAATAAAATTTTCTTTGGCCGACAAGTGAACAACTGCAAACAAGCGGTCTTAAAGAAAAAGATACATGGTCCACTCTGAAGCTCTTCAAACTGAGCAAGCTTTGTTGTTCACTCCCGTGTGATAAAGTGCAGCAGGAATCTCCCTTTCATCACAGCTCATCCTTTGGTCACCAGCGTTAGTTCACGCTGGAGGCATCTTCAGCCATGACCGCCACGTCTCCTGAAAAACAACACAGAGTTAAAGCAACACTACCTCACTTTTTAGTGTTTATACTCCAGGACTCTATCTGTCTCTGTGAACTTGTTTGTGTGTGGACTTGTATGCAGCTGGTGACTGATGTGGTTATGAGTCGACAGTAGGCCCCTTCACTCACACTTACACATGTAGGGCTTTGTGAAACAGGAGCATGGGCTTGTTGTTGCTTTTTTATGATAGGGAACTATCACAATGACTTCAAGTTAGGGCAGAGAGATATGGCTCAAAAATGGGTCTAGGCCAGCCCAGTGCCCAGTGCCCAGTGCCCAGTGCCCAGTCCAGAGTTACTGTCCTTGAACTAAACCTACTAATGCAGAAGGGGGTCAGCCAAGACAGCCCCACAACACCCAGAGACTCGAGGTACTCTGTCAGGCTCTCATCAGCCCCTGTGCCTTTTCTGTGACCACCTCAATGACTGCTTTCTCAACAAAAGGCATGTTTTTGGGATGAAAAGATCCTCCAAAAATTCCTTCCACTGTCCGTCAGAGTCCCCAGTCTCAACAGCTCCACTGTACACTCCAGCGTGGCCAAACCATTTGCCAGATTTGTTTTGAGATAGACTAAAACCACCGGGGACACAGTGTGCTTTGTCCCACCAGTACCCACCAGTGTCCACTACCAGGTTTGGGGATTTCCAACACAAGAGCCACCGGAGACCTTAAGGCTACCATTCCAAGTGGCCGCGTTGACAATGGATGTGGTCACAGGCTTCTTGAAAGATCTGACATCACTATGGTCACTATTATAATTTGGAGGCTACATTTTTTGAGGTGTCAATGCATTTTTAATTTTATATTTTCTGGTTAAGAGTGACAAAAGTAGAAGCTGTATTCACTGTTTTGTTAAAATGTTTCAAGTGTAGGCAGGACTGCTGTGCCTGGATTTGGAAAAAATACTGTCACTTGCCAAGTGTTCTTTAACAGGAAAAATGATGTTTGGATGAGGAGAATGTATAAAAGAAAATTGTTTTGTTTTTGCGGATTGGTATGAATAGTGATTGGTGTCATGACACTCACTTGGGCGGATCTTAATTGGCCAGATGAAGATTGAGCACAGCGCCAGAGCATCCAAGATGGCCACGCCCCCCGTCACTGCCACCATCACATAGTGGTAGAACCAGACACAGGCCGGGCAGCACACCACCGTACTGTGAACAGAAAAAGGGTTATTATCGGGCACTTTCACAGGACTCTTCACCTGGGCTCTCTCCATGATGCTCCATCGTCCAATCAAGAGACTGCAGTGTTTAAAGACACCTTTTAGTGACCCCAACTCACTGATCAAAATAAAAGTCAAAGTGGTATGGTGCGCTTATTTGGGCGATTCATACCTGTTGACAATAGAAACTGCCACAAAAGGTAAAAAAAAACAAATCCCATACTCTTATAGAAGACGTGTGTGCACTCACTGACAAGGATGCAGAGCCTGAATCAACATCACTGCCAGCCCATTGGCCAGTTTATCGGTGAAACTCATGGCTCCGTAGACAAACGCCCCACTTTGCTGCAGCAGGACAAACATGAGGTTAGACATTCATTTTAAAACATGTGACTTTACTCTCTGATCCATCGTGGGTACCGTCTGGTCAGCGATGAGCTCTGCGGTCATGGCCAGAGAGATGACTAGGATGGTGGCTGAGCCCACTCCCAGCAGCACCGCCGCTCCGTACACCCTCTCTCCCATCGACGGGTCCAACAGCGCCCAGTAAGAGAAGGTCATGATCAGCAGCAATCCCACAAAGTACGTGAGCTGCAATGGGTCAAACAGGAGCAGAGAGGAGGATCAGAAAAAGGACCTTCAAATCTGTTATTTTTTTATCATATCATTATTATCAAACTAAACTTGTGCCAAGACCAAATCAAAAGGTGTGCTATGTGGCTAATGCTGCAGCTGGAGCGTACACTAAAACACATTAATAATGACTAGAGAAGGGACACATATTACCACTGCACTGACTTGGTTCAGAAAACAGGACAGTGTAGGGTCTGTGCACTGTATTTTGTTGATGGTGCAAATTAGTCATTTGATTCAAAGCCCTTCTGTGAGACAGGCTAGAACTAAAAGGTAATGGACCTAAACTGCTGTATTTTAAGTGTGTGGGTAATGCTGCTGCTTAGCCATGGTTGTTTTGTGCTGGCAGAAAAAGAAATAAAACATTTGCTCTTATATTATCTTTAGATTGGTCCCTTAGACACACTGTCCTCTGATAGCCCCATCGAGTGCGTTTCTGTAGAAAAGCTTATTTTGTGTTATGTAGTCCAATACTGAAGAGGCCACTGTGAAAGCCAAGCAGAGCAGGGCCTAACTAGATGGGTTGGCCCAAACTAAAATGTAAACACACCCCTATTGTGTTTTATGGGCTTTAAAAGTATATATTGTGCTTTTAATCCTTCAAATTAAACCCGTAACCAGTTTTGTACATCGCTAACTTGTCCTGTGGGATTCTGATACCACTTACACTCTTCCCAATGAGTTTACTGACAGGCTTCATGATGAAAGACGACAGGAACCCGCTGAGGTACATCACTAAAGGGATAGTCGCGATGAACTTCTGTGAATGAACAGACGGAGACAGACAGGTGAGAGGAGAGGTAAACCCATCAACACTAACACATCTACAGAGTCTGTGTGCTCAGTGTTACCTTGTCCAGCCCCAGAGTGTTAATGAGATACATGGAGATGTAGGTCTGGGACAGGTTCACTATTAACCTGGTCGACATGTACAACAGCGCCACCTACACACACACACAGAAACAGAATTACTGCAAGTTAAGAAGATAATCTTCAGTGTGCTCCACTCTGGGCTTTCAACTGCACAATTAAAAAAGAATCCATTGTGTTACTCACTGTGCATTGTGCTAACACTAATGCTAAAACTAATAAAGGTAACTCTAATGTTGTCTTTTACTAAATGCTTTGTAACTCTCACTAAAGTTTGGAGTAGATTTCACCTCAGTGCTAATTTTCTCAGTAGCATTTGTCACAAGAATATGGGATTAAAATCTTGTGTTTAGAGTGCTTCTGGGTAAACAAGTTTGGAGTGTATGTTCCAGTATAATTTCAGCTTGTTCTAACATTCAGCCCTCGATCTTTCACAGTGCATGTTCTTGCTCTGTTTCGCACAATTCTCTCGCCCACCAAACCCAACTAAGCCGTCCCCATGTCTCCCAAAATACCACCCAAGGGTAACAAAGCGTGGGTCCGGACCCCTTGGTGGCACTGTTTGGGGTGCTGTAAGGACAGACCCACCTGAGCGCTGCGGACAAACACTCAGTGACCTTTGCCTCCCTCCTGGTGGGTCAGGCGGTTCTCATGAGGTGGAAGGACACACCCCCATCATGTCCTGCCTGCATCAGGAGAGGATCAGGTGCTCCCTGGTCGACTTCCCCAGTGGGTTAAATGCCTAATTTTAAGTAGGCCCTGTAAGTCTGTGAGTACTAATCGTGTGTTGTATGTACTTGGTAAAAAGATGGTTGCTGTAGCCAGCACTTCCACTGCAACAGTGAGGACAATGCTGTGACTTGTCGAGTCAGCAGAGGCCTGTGTTCCTCCTCGTCCTGGGCCTCTCTGCTGGACCCTGTCCCAGACTTGTGCTCGGTGGTCCCCAGGTGGAAAACCAGGCAGAAGACAATGCCAATGCCCAGAACGATCAGCGCTAGGTTCTGATAAAGAAACACAGCAGAACCAAGGTCAGAATACACATGTTTTGTGTATGCATCGACTTTTGTTTGAACTGCGAGATAATATTTTATTGTTATTGTTAAAATGCTACTGTTAGCTAAAGGCGCACAACATACAGATATACATTTAAGACATTTTTGTTTTTAAAAAGCCAGTTGCAGCTGGAGTGGATTTTAGTGGGTAGAGTAACAAATGCATTAACTATGGATCCATAGATCACAGTAATATGACATCTGGGACAGCAAGTTATAGCAAGACTGCCTTTTCTGCTTATTAACCCCAGAAAAGTTTGGCATTCAAACAAAAATCCCGCTTGAACTGCTTCATTCAAAGTATTCACATCAAAGGTGTGTTCAATAATGTGGCAGCTCTGCCAGGTCTGGGCGTGTTTTAGGTTTGAAAATGCCATTGCCAACGTAAACAAATGGAGCTGTTCTGATTGGATAAAACTGGGGTTAATAAATCTAATTTATTTCATTTGAAGTACATGCCCTTTTGTAAAAAAACAGGAGTTTTTTCAAGGTTCATGTTACAACTTTCATAAAAACTAAAAATTTTATGATCGCTGTTCTGTCTGTTCTGCCATATTACTTTAATATGTGAATAAATAATATTTGAACAAAAAGAAAATATTGGAAATATGAGGACATATAGGCCTATTGCATGATTTATGGAACCATGCGCGATAGTATTTGATGCTGCAGTATATTGCAGCACATGTATTTGTGTGGTGTCCATCACGAGCTATGAAGTCCCCATTAGAGTTCCCCTGCCCTGTGAGCAGACAGAGAGCGATATATTCTGCTTTTAAACAAAAAAATGTTTAAAAGTTGTTCAAAAAGTAGCCTGTTGTAGCAGCGAGCTAAAGGAAAGCTAACTTTATGAGCAACAGTTTGTCAGAGTTTCAAAAACTCCACCCTCTGAGCGTTACCATGGAGACCCTGACCAGCCTTTACTCACCAATATGACCTCTAACCTTTCAGGTGAGCTTTGATAATGAGCTGTTGTTGTATTACTACTGCAGTTTTATTAATTCAAATTAAACACAGTCTATATCCTGGTTCGTTAAATGAAGGTAGAGCTGTGAAGGTATCATCACAAACAAATCGTGATATAAATATAGAATATTGAATGATCCCTAGTCCTTCTGTTGATATTGTAGGTCCACAGTTCAGCTTAATAAGCAGAGGAAATAAAAGTGCAAAATATTTTGAATGCATTTAGTCTCTGCATTAAAAATTGTAGAGAATGTAGTAGATAAATGATTATTACCTTTACCCTGCTCCCAACCCCCCTATAACAGGTCATGTGACCTTTGTCCACCTCGCCAAAGCACTTTGCCCAGAGGAAACACTGCTAATGGTTTCTAACATTGCAATAATATTGTTTATCGCAATTAATTCTGGTGCAATATATTACACAACAAAAAGCAGTCATTGTGACAAGCCTAAGGACATAATTCACACACAGATGTAATCTGTGCAGGAGATAAGCAGCAGAAATGTAGCCGTGTAACAAAATAAATAAAAATAATTCACAGCCTGTCTTTTGTTTTACATTTATATTTTACTTGCAAGTCAAATTTCCCAGTGTTATTTAGGAAAGTTCTTCCTCTCACCCTGAAGATGGGGATATCGGCCGGTCCCAGTGAGTCCAGGAGTGGGTCGTTGTCCTGGCTGCTCTGAATGTGGAACAGCAGATAGGCCACAGCGTAGACCGTGATGTTGGCGATCACCGTAAATGCATACCTGACACAAATAAAGTAAAAGTTATTCTGCAGGGTACAGTATCTACATAAACATCACAAAGGCCAAATAATTAAACATCCAATCATTAGGAGAAAAAAAAATTTGACCGTCTCTTCTTTACGTTACTACAGACACTGGCCTGACACCTGGTTCCCTTTCTCTCCACAAGGCCTTCCTGAGGTTTTCTCTTCATTTATTGTTCCAGATTCCACATTTGGATTTATCAAACCATTGTTTCATTGCTTCCCCACATCAGGCGTCAAAACCACAATGAGTGACATGACATACATTTATTTCTTTACTAAAATGTGTGGCACATATGATTTAGTGCTGTGTGAGAAACAGCATTTGTTTGTTAGCCATAAAAAATGAGGAACATCTTCAACATGATCCACTCAGCAAGAAAACCATTCAAAACAAACAGTGGCTTTTTGCAGTGAGCTCTTCTTTGGCATGTATGGAATTGTAGTCACTCCAGTTTTTGTAAAGGCCTACATTGTGCTTCATCAAATCAGTTGTAACTTGGTTCTGTTGAAATGTAAGTTATGTCCCATCTTCACTGGCTTACACTTATGACACACAACTGAGTTGCACAAACATTGTTTATGAAGGTGGGTAAATAAATACCAAAAAACAAAAGCACATATCCTACAGCACTGAGTGCTCTGAACTCTTTGCAAACAGAGCTAGGTCAGGGACTACAAAAATATTATATATTTTACTGAATATATCGTCTGTATACATGTGTATATTCGTTTGTACTTCCTATGCATTTTGTCTTTGTAGCTAGACAAATTAAAATCAATGCTCTCATTAAACTGGCCATACAGTATGGACAATAGTATGAACGTGGCAGGCTTTGTAATATTGCGAGACATTGAATAGATACAGCATTGTCTCATGTGATTGACGC
This sequence comes from Neodontobutis hainanensis, assembly GCA_024349245.1. Lineage (NCBI taxonomy): Eukaryota > Metazoa > Chordata > Actinopteri > Gobiiformes > Odontobutidae > Neodontobutis > Neodontobutis hainanensis. The sequence continues at coordinate 141,860 of JALDNG010000348.1, read as the reverse complement.
CCATAGGGATCACACAGTCCAGCATTTCAGTCCTGAATACCTGTACGCTGTGAGTTCCACCTTGTCGTGTTCGCAGCTGACCAGCTCTGGGATGAGCGACAGGTGAGAGATCTGCGTGGCGGCCCATCCGAACTGAAACACCACGATGAAGGGGACAAAGTAGATGACGCTGGCAAACTGCGGCGTCAGAGCGTCACAGCCCAGGCACTGGTTAAAGATGAAGGCGAAGGACAGCGCCACGCTCACCGTCCCTGCAGCGAGCAGAAGAACTGTAAGAGGAACTAGAGAACTGCCAGCAGGTGTCACACTCTTCTTTTTAAAATATGTGAACAGCTACGGTAACCCTGCAGGGACATGCTTTTGTCTATAAACAATAAAAATAAGACTGATGTTTATATAAAGAAAACACTATGGAAATGAAATCAATGTAGGTCTTTACATCGTGGTGCAAAAAGAATATATGCAGTGCTTTGTGACACCAAAACTAAAAAAGACATGGTTCATTAGCATAAATAAATGCAGTACAAAACTTTAAGTTTGTACCACACCTAAAGCTAAAGAGGCTAACGTGACCTTGTAGGTAGTTGTTGTACAGAGGACTCCAGAACCAGTGCAGTGACAAACTAAGCTGTCATGTCTCACTTTCCTGCCAAGATGTAGGACAGATTGTCAGTGTTTGTGTCTGTTGTGATAATTGAGAGCTGCCATTTTAGCCTCTGTTGTTTGGTAGTTACTTTTTAGTTAAGGAGCTTCACACCTAAGCTAGCTGCTTTTAGTTTATATTTACATTTACATTTAGTCATTCATCAGACGCTTTTCTCCAAAGCAACTTACAAGTGAGGAAAACAATGGAAGCAATTTTAACAACACAAGGTGGCAAAAAGCATGAGTTTACAAAGCAAGTAGGAAAATGCAATCACCTGACAATCAGGAGTGATGTTTTTATTGTCACTCGGAACATTGGTGACACATATAAAACAATTGACGTGAGCTGTCAAAGTCCTTCAAGTTCTTTCATGACAAATATTTTTATTACATCATACAAACCAGCTGACTGACACTTCATATGCAAACATAAAAATCCACTCAACATAAGCTCCCTGTTTCAAACCTTGGTGAGTGAAGACACAAAGAAACGTACCCACTAAGTGCCACGTCTTCCTCTTGCCGTAGTTCCCACATCCGGGCGTTCTGTCGGATTCGTAGCCAATAAGAGGAGTGCAAATGGCATCAGCGACCTGTCCTACCAGCAGCAACGCTCCTACAAACACATGCACCAGACAGTATTATTGTCAGTATTAACAAACATAATCTGATCTGACCAATCAGAACCATTCAAAATGTGGCAGCTTTAGGCAATGCTTCATTTCTCTGATTGGTTGTGTGTTTTTTTTAAATTGTCCAGTGGGAGTTTATTCTGTGTATGTTGGTACTGCTCCTGAATTCTGATTGGTTGTATGTCTATCCAATTACTTTCAGAGGTAGTGTATCTGTGTCCATTTGTTCCTTCTCCTGGAAATCAAATTTAAGAATAATTCTTTGTATAGAATACAGGATTTGCATTATGTTCCTAACTATATAGTATATATATATATATTTTTGTTTTTAGAGTTTAGGAGAACAAAAACGTTTCCTTTGCAAGACAATACATTACTGATGGTTCTCTACTCTAGTATGTTGGCTGCTGTGTTGTTTACAGTTAGCTCTAGCTTTCATTTATTTATTTTGCAATGTGTATGCTAATCTTTTTGTTGAGTCTGAGGAAGCATGGGAGCTAAAACCATCCAAGTCCAGCATAATATAGTCCTAAGCATCTATTGACTTATACCTTTAGCTGTGGTAGTTTAACACTTAATATCTAAATAGTTAAATAATGACCCACTCAGTAATGTTTTCTAACCTCTCACTAACAGCACACACATTAATCATCATGTTTATGCAGAGTTTCTTCTTAGAACTTTTACAAATATCACTGCAGTTCGTTTATTTCCATTGCATTTGAAACTCGTCTAAAGTAACATAAATCTGTTTCTGTTTTTCTCTGTCCACAGTACAGCACATCTGGAAATTTCAAACTAAAATTGTTTCCGCAATAGGTTTCCAGTCACTGCATTAAGTCAAGTTCTGTGTTTCAGAATAAAAAATACAGATAACCAAAAGTCGATGAAAAATGAAAAATAGTATTACATCACGCTACAAACCTGGAAACGTGTTCATCAATGACAGTTTAAGAATTTGAGGAGAACACTGAGGTTCTATTGAATTTTCAAAGTTTAGTGGGTGAACAGAGCAAAGGTTACAAAAACAAAACAATAAAGTGACAGAAGAAAGGTTCATTTAGGAAACGAGTCATGACTAATGGCTTTTCTGCAACAAGCCTTAGAAGCTGATGTTAATTTACAGAAACTTTGTAAATAATTAAACTGACAGTTACAAAGAGGATTTACTACAACTTAAACCTGGATAATATCTTTAAATCTATGCTAACCAGACATTCCTCGTTGTTTATTCACTAACCTTTTAATGGCATTCATCTACTTTTACTATATTTTGCACTATGTATTCTTGTAAAAGGCAATTATAACTGCTCTTTCTCAACAAATTGGATTATAAAAGTTTTAAGAGACAGTTAATTATAGTTTGGATTGGTTTATTCTGGGCAGACCAAAACTTGCTCGGCTAAAAGTGTGTGAAAAAAATTAAAAATAAAATAAAATAAAAAAACACTTTAATCCTTTATTGTCTAATCCTTGACTGCTTCCTTTCTTTTTAAATTGTATTTTATTTTATTTCTTTTATAACATAAATAAACAAGTAAAGGCGGTCTAGAATAGATTTTAATTGGAGTATCGAATCCTGAGTTTAAAAACTGAAAATGTCACTTTTACTTACTGTATAAAAGACTTGTTTCCTAAGAATGAATTGAAAGAATTTTTTTTTGGTTCTTTCGCTCCATGAAGACCTACTAAACTTGAACAGAAAATTCAAAAGGTCATTAAGGAGTTTCTCAAATTCTCAAACCCTCATTGATTAAATCTTTTTACTCTGCAACTAGACTTTGTCCCGTGACTTAATGCTTTCTCCAACTGTTTTAGTTTAAAAAGAATAGACTTTTTTACTGAAGCCCGCACCAGCATCGTTTGGCAACACTGGTTCATAGTGGTATTGTCCTCATTATTTATCCTGCTCAAGTGTTGGTTTATACCAGATATATTCCTGCTTAATGTACAATATATTATTTAGAATAGATTTTATTGTTGTACGAGTTCAAAATAATTTGGTGACAACTTCTTTAGTCTTTTTTTTAAAACAGCTGTCTTTTGCAATTTAATTAAATAGGCCAACATCTTGTAATTATTTCCTTTGCTTCACGATCTTGTATTTGCATTAAACTTGGAGTGATCAGTATGAATATAAGCAGTACCATGTGTGCATAGATATCTTTTAAAGAATGTGCAATATTAAGGTGTAAAAAAGTCAATGCGTCAGATGAAAATCATGGCTTTTGCTAAAGGTTTGTGTCAGGTAACTTATTGTTCTAGACCTTGTGAAGAGTTTAGCCAGTAAAACATGGGGCCTTTAGTTTTTATAGTTATGTCCAACCAAACACTATAAATGTAAAAATGATTTAACACTATGCATCTAAATCTGCATTTCTACATTTGTCGGGTCAGTTCATTTTTCAGATATTGCTCAACACAGTGTGAAGTCTTAAACCTACATTTTATATTTTCCAAGTTAAGACCCACTGAAAACTGTAAATGACAGAAAAAAAATTGTATACTTTAATCATCATGTTTTTCGCAGTAAAAAACTCATGTGATAGTTCTCCAGCAACTAATAAATTATCTAAAAGAAAAATATACTTCAGATTAATTAGGTACTGAACATGAAAGTCATGAAATTAGATTTTTGAAGAAAATGAAAAAACACCCAACAAATAAACTATTAAACTTGGTATTTTCATATCTATCACATCTAATGCCTGATGAATCAGAAATATAAATGTGTTTTTGATAAAGGCCTGTTGCATATGATGTACAATCACATGAGTGTTTTATAACCTGATGTGATTAATAGTGAAGATAAGACCACTCAGAATAGGAAATACAAAAAAAAAAAGTTAAGCACACAGAATTATCTCTTTTGAAGCGCTGATTTGGAAGATTTACTTCTCAATATTTAACAAAACATTGCACATTATCTGAAATGTTCATTTATCTAGCACAGTTCAGAACTTATAGAAGAGGATCTCACAAACTAAAACAGATACCAACCACAAACTTTACATGAATGCAACTGGTTAGATCAACATTGATCTCATCAAGTGTGAAAAGATGGTCACGTGGAAGGCCTTTGATGTCACATGAAATGACCCTTATGTGATTAAACAGTAAACCATTGGTCTGCAGACACAATAATATGCATTGACCACTCATTTGGCTCTTGATATAATACTCAAATATCACATGAGCCAAAGCTGAAAGTGAAAGAAGTTTACTAACACTGCTCTAAGCAGTTCCAAAAGCATGGGTCCACTCACCTGCGTTTGTGTTCTGGAAGCCCAGGACTGAGTGGTAAAACACTAGGAGGTAGGTAAACCACATCGAGGCGCACAAATCGTTGAGAAAGTGTCCCACTGCATAACTGAGCCTCCTGCAGAAAGGCAACGACCTGTCCGAGTCTGACATAATGACAGCGACTCAACCCTAGCCAATATTGTCTTTTATTCACTAAAATACGCCCCTTATCTAAGCTCGTCGTCAGCGTTGTCTAACCGGTTTTCAGGGCATTCCCCTTTTTATTTTTGGTCCCCTTTAGCTATCATTACATTGGTTCTCCAAGTAGTTCTGGTTAAAGTTACGTATCCCATCTGAGTGTCAGTTTCCTCTGGAGGTCAGGTGACAGTGTCAAGTCAATAAAAAGCCAAGTGGAGCGGGTGAAGAGGAAAGTGTGCCGTCAATTGAGCCTCCGCCACCGTATTTCTTCAATTAAACCACTGTTTTTAGAGTAAAAATAAAGTAAAATAAAGTTAAAATTACACAAAACACCGTTTAGCTACCATTCCTTTCCCTTTCCTCATTGTCTGGTTAAACAAACACATAGCGAGACGAACTGTAGTCAGCAAATAGCCAAGAGCGCTACACATCAAGCGAAAGGAGCGAAAGAGATGTAAACAGACCGATAATGATGATGTAAGCATGAAATTGACCAATGGGCACACAGACGAAATGCTTTCAGCCAATCACAGCACTTCTCTGCTATGACTTCATCACGTGAACTCTTTCTTTTAACACTTTCGCTGCTTGGATTTATTTGTAATCATAAACTATTAAAAATGAATGAAAGAGGTATAAAAACGAGGCATGGCTTCCATATGCAGCGCATTTACACCAAGAAAAAGTTTTCTGTTACAGCTAGTTGATGGGTCCGCTGAATAAAAGGCTATGCTAAAGGCAATGCTAACTCAATAAAAGCGGGACTCCGTAGATTATGTAAGCTGTTAGGACATAGTAATGTTAGTTCTAGTTAACTCGTTGTTATTTAAGCTTTAAATTGTATTAAATGGCTTTGTCCGAACCGCTTTGGTCTCTCTTGAAGGAGTGATTGGTCTGTCCCAGATGTGCGTGTGACAATAGTGTTCAGACCCAGAGGGCAGATACTCCAGGTGTATGCGCGCGGGTTAGATGACGATTACAACTAAAATATTCTGTTAACTCTAAATTGCTCGGCACATTAATACATACATTAATACATTTGTAAATATATTGCCTGTCTTGACAATTTCTAAGCATTTTGGAGATTCATTTTCCACACTAACAACACTGAGTCTGAGAGATCTCAACACCCTTAGTGTAATAAAAATGAGTGGAAGGGTTGTGTGCACGATCATAAGTTTTTTATTGTGTTCTAATTAGATAGATAAATAATAGTTAATATAAACTTTGAAAATAGGTCTGACACCCTAATGTCCTATAACGACTAAAGTGGTCTAAGTCAGTCATGCCACCAACTCAATTTATGAATGAAGTACAATTAAATATTCTAATGAACTTACAAATAACCTGCTGTTTTATTTTGTTCTATTTTAATCCTGGATCACTTCATTGTAAATTATAATCAAACCATATGCTATTTAAAAAAACACAGACCGAATTCACTTTATTTGGAGCTCTCTTTTTTCCAACATAAACAGGACAACTACATGATTATGAGTTGGCGGCTGCTGGGTAAACACTGATTTATCTTGTGTGGCTAAACCTGATGCCTTTACACACTAACAGGGGCCTGCTTTTTAACTCAAACTAGAGGAATGTGTGGTCAATTTAAGTGTAACCTTTCTGTGAACAGTTCCATTTGGCAGAGTCAGGTTAATATAAGTGGCCTTTGCATAAATACTCTTGAAGAGACTACATCCACAAAGAATGAATGAATATAATATGCTCCAGTGGCCTTATTCTAAATTATGATTGCAGAAAGTCTGCTTGAGTTCTGATGATGTTACAACAGTGGGACCAATTCGATTAGGGGTTATACTTCATCTGTGTACTTGAATAAAAGTATTGGTTTGGAGGCTCTGGTTGAAGCAGTAGTGCAACAAACACACAACAGGACAGATGCTATACTGAACAACATATACCATCCCCTGCATTGGGCTTTTGAACAAGAGAGCAGATAATGGACCAAAGCTGTATGTTTGATAACTAGAATTAAGGTTGTGTCTTTGAATTATTCAAGTCTACAGCCTTAGTTAACAACCAACAGTGCCAACATTTTAATGCTCATTTAAAAATCTGAAAGAATTTCTTTTATCAAATCTAGGAACCTAAAAAGAAACAGCCAAATAGTGATTTTAAAACTTTACCCAGGTGACTATTTTGAAACATGTTTGCTTCACAAAGCAAAGCAGAAACCTGCAGTGCTTTGAGTCAATGAAGCAGGCGTTGTATGAGTGAACAAACTTCCTCAAACTAAAACTGGAAACAGCTGCTACACTACATTTTATTTGAATGTGTTTCTGTTCCTCTTACATTATTCCATGAAACAGGCTCATCACAAGTCAGCCTTTCTAAAACCACTCCCACTACAGTGTGGAGTGACACTCACAGCTAAATGGTGTTCCCATGAGCAAGTGGAACGAGATATCACTTTTGACTTACTAAAACTCACTAATAGTGCTTCATGGCGGTCATAGATTGTTTACCAGATTAAAAAACATAGGGTTAGGATACAAATGAGTTATGTTATGGTTGCATTTGAATCCAGTATTCAGAGTAATGATGTAAAAAAAACATTAAAGGCCTGCACAATATATCACAAAACTATCAGTATAGCAATATTACCCAATATTTCTAACAAATTAAGGAGTATATGTTAAATATAACATAAAATTTTTGCGGCGGTAAATTACGTTCATATTTAAGCATTTGCTGCATTGAAACATGCTCCATGTCAGTTTCGTACTGGCTGCTCTGTGTGACCAGATGGCTATTTTTAAAGTAATCCTGTTGCACTGAGCTTACAAGCAGTACAATACATGTTTAAAATCTAAATCTACTGTAATTAATTCACTTACACTGGGACAATGTCTGTGTGGTGTGAACAGAAGTTAAGCTCAATGCATCTCAGACAGTCCCGTTCCGTTTTAGTTGAATACTGATTTAACCTTAGCTAGTCACTGATTGGTAAAAGTTAGTCAAGAGCATTTCAGGCCAATTTTAATTCCAATTCAATTAACCTCTTACTTTTAAAAAGGGAGCATTGAATTATCACAGGTATAATTGTTATAGCAATATTCAAAAGAGTTCAGTCCAGTGAAGGGGCTACACTGAAGAAAGATTCCTCTTTTACACTTTAATAGAAAACCGTGAACATAAAGAGCCCACTTAACTCCCCAGAAATTGTTCATGATAGTTTTTTATTCTGTTTGGTTGTTTTAATGGAGATCGACTTTCAATCCTCCAACTCAGCAAAAAGAAGAAAGGAAAAAAAAAAGAAAACAAAATGGAAAATTAAAAATACAAGTTATTTAAAAAATTACATTTGGAGGAACACACTAAGAAGCTACAAAATACAAACCTTTGAAAAACTTAAAGGACAGAGCAAACGCAGGCTCCAAATGGCAGACGTTTTAGTGACAAATTAAAACAGACAAAGCATAATTTTTTACATAAACATCTTTTTAACTTTTAATTTGTGGTGTTGTGAGGTTTTCCTTCTGAGTATATATATTCCAGTTCATAGCAGGGAATAAACCGAGGCGCTCTTTTGTACTTTCTGTGACCAGAGGGAATCCAAATGTTGTCCCTAAAGAGTCTCTATCTGAGCTCGAGATGTTCTCTTTGTAAAGATCTGGTCCAAATATGTCCTTTTATTTTGTCCTACCTTTTTGGAAATAAACTCCTCTGAACCAGTCAGTACGGAAAAAAAAGAAATCGGAAAATAAAAAATGATTCAGCAGAATACGGTATATGGAAAAAATGTTCATCCGTTTACAGTGGTTCAGCTGTTGGTGGTCAGTTCTGGTCGACTGCAGGTTGTAACAATCCAGTTTAATTACAGAAGAGTCCATACTTAAAGCTCCGCAGTGGGTGGTGTTTGTGTCCGTCCCTCTGCCAGTCTGGTTGGTGCGGAGTGGGACAGAGGGAAGAGGCCACAGAGAGACGTCAGTTCATCAACTGCCAGGCTCCTTTAGCGGAGACCGAGGGGTTTGTGTGAGGAAGGACAGAGAGGTTAAAGGAGACGGAGGTAAAGAGACAGCCAACCAAAGCTCTTTATTTGTGTCTCTGGAGAGCTTTCCTCTTCCTCCTCTTGAAGAAACAGCAGCACCTTAAAAAGCACAAAGAGATTTTCAAAACACATTCAGTTTTACATTTGTAAAGAACAATCCTAGTTTTATTGGCGAAATTAACTTTCCATAATGTTTTGTCTCCTCTTATCAAGGTGAAGCCAAAATAAAAGCTTGTGCAGAGACGTGGCAGCTACACCTAGTGGCCGACCTCCACCAAACACACTCACACATTCATTCACCAGTGCTACAGACAGTAGAGGCAAGGTGGGTTAAGAGTCTTGCCCAAGGACACAACGACAGTATGAACAGGGGAGAGCGGGGTTTGAACCGCCAACCTTCCGGTTATAGGACAACCTGCTCCACCTCAGGAGGTTTTATGGTCATGTTTGTAATAATTTTCTGTACTGGTACTTCTAGGCATTTTAGGTAAATTTGTAATTAAAGACAATAAAATATTCAACATATTCAATAAAAAATAAAAAATAAAACATTTAGCTTAACATAGATTTTATGCATATAGTGTAAAGTATTCATTCATTCATTTTCTTCTGTTTTGTCCCATGGAGCCTATCCCAGCAGCTTTGGGCCTGAGGCGGGGTATTCATTCTCTAGGGACACTTTAGAGTCACCAGTAGACCTACACTACTGGTGAGGCATGTGTTTGGACGGTGGGAGGGAGCTGGTAATACCCCATTTTGCACTGTGAGTGGATATAGCAGGATGTGTTTGTAATCCCTGAGTGGTCTGATAGGTGCACATATCTACATAATAAATAAATCTTATTCTTCTAATTCCTGGTAAGAGTTCTGTTGTGTTAAGCAGAGTTTAAATTCATTTGTGATTTGAAAATGTAGGTTTAATATTTAATGTGTCTCAAGTTATTATCAAATATAAATTTATCATTATTATTACACACAATACATAAACAAGGTGTAGTATAAAAAAAGCTTGGTTTTGCTGCTACCCCAATTTACTGTCTTAGAGCAAATCTTGTGAGCCAATGAGCAATGTGAGCCTATTCTAGAAAGTTAAATAATTGCCTGAGCTTGCTGAAAACATTTAGTCATTTGAGAGTCGTGGTTTGGTTTTGAATTCGTTAGACGATACGATACTGTTGTAGTGAGGTTTTAGCAAAATAAATATACTTAGACATAGACTTACTTGGTATCATCAGCCACCTCCACCTCAGCGTTGGCTGTGATTGGTGCGTTGGAGTGTCCCGCTGTTGGGTCATCTGTGTTCAGCTCCCCATTGGTAGAACTCATCACCTGAGAAACGAGAGCCAACAAGCAGAAGGTTAGTCATGGATCTGTTTTATTATGTCCTGAGGTAGAGACAACAATGCCCACAGTGGACACAGCCTTAAAGATTAGTTCTGAACATGGCTTAACAATAGATATATGGTTCAGTATAAACTGTATCTGTTTGAGCTGAGACACACGGTGAGCTTCATCTGTTGCCTGCGGCTGGGCCCTAAAAATAATCATTTCAGTAAAAGTTTTTAATTATGAACAATGAATGAATTTAATAGTACCTTTAACCAACCTAACCTTAAACTACAAACTCTTAGACAAGTGTAAATAATGGCTGGTGACTATATAACAAAGATCAGACATTGACCTCTGACCTCTGTGAGGCTTTGGTTTAGTGAAGTGGTAGGAAAATTGTTGACTTGTTGATTCATGCAAATTAGCCATGTGCTTTAATCTAACAACAAACTTTTAGCAAACCTCAGTGTTGTAAATCATTTTAGACTTGCTAAGAGAGAGAAGACTATAACTTTATTTTCACACTGACAACAAGATTTGAACACCTAGCCATACTTTTGCCATGCTTTCAGCACATCTGCTTAATGGTTCTATTGTTAGTGCTAACATTAATGACTGATATAGCAAAAACATTAAAAGCATTATTGGCGTTCTAACAAGGAAACGTACTAGAAGTACAATAATCCCCAAGAAAAGGAATAAAGCAAAAAAGCTCAAAGAAGCCTTGTTTCCACTATGGGTGCTGTACGGGTTGGGATGGTTTGGTGGGGGTAACCTCTGTAGAGGCACGTGTATGCACTCTGTTAGATCCTGAGAAGACACACCTGCTACAGTACCAGTACTGCTGCAAGTGCCACAAAAGTTGTCCTTATAAAATGCATGCTTTTCCATTTGGTCCGCAGTATAATATGCTGGCTGTGAATGCTCGGCGGACTGGTGGCTTTTTGCTGATGAACTGAACTAAATAAATTGTTTTCTGTTTTGGTGTAAACTAATGAAGCGGACTATAAGTGTGAACCCACCTGAAGTTTATTCTGCTTTAGCGTCAGTCATTGAGCCAAAGCGACATTTCCCTTTTAGTAGAGAGAAACTGTAAAGTCAATGTAGCAGACATAATTGGTCTCAAAGAAGTCATGAGACTGGGGTCCCCACAGACCACCCCAAAGGGATCACTAAATATGGATGTAGCCCATGGACCCCCACAAGGACAATTTGGTTGCTTCGCTAATGTTTTCCTATAGTCCACATCCTCTGTTGGCCTCTGTTGTCCACTTCAGAACCCTTTTGGTGGAAACATACCAGAACTGACCCCACCCGCACCGTACTGCCCCAGAGGAAACCAGGCTGGAGAAGTAGGCTTGACTCCCACACAACATTGTGAGTGACAGCTGATGCCTGCTTTGAAGGATTATGTTGAAGATGTGTGCAATATGATCCACTGTCTTATTGTGTCCAGCAGAACTGTACTGTGAGCTGTTAGCTCCACTAGCTACACACTTGAATAAGAGGGACATTGAGTGTATTTATAACTGGAGAAGTCTTGTAAAGACAAAGGCCCTGTTCAGACCTGGCTTTAAAATAGATTTTGTTATGGTTCCAACACAAGCCAGCTCTTCTCTCACTCCAAACCAGGCCTCACTTTCCTGCTCTAAATCTCAAAACCAGGCTACTGTTTGTTTGGAGAAAAAAGCGCTCCCACAATTATTTTCTTCCCAATTTGCCATCATACAGGCAGAGGCAAACATCACACATGTGGCAAATGTGCCAGAGCCCAGCCACTTGTGTATTTTACTTTGACAGGCCTGAAGAGGGTCTAGAGACGGGCAGCAGACAGACAGAAGCCACAGCTCAGCCACAGCTCAGTACCTGCACTGAGCCGCCCAGCCTATCAGCAGTGAGATGGGAGCCGAGCAGCTCTCGATTCGTCACTGGGGTGGGCTGGGACTCTTTCCCCTCTGCAGACTAGAGGAGACGGCCGCAGGGCAAACGAGAAGGTCAGAGGAAGAGGAGATCAGGGTGAAAGAGCAGCAGGGTGAAAGACGAGCAGTCGGAGAGAGGAGAAGAGGAGTCAGAGAACACAAGTGGAAATAAATACAGATAGAGTGAAACAGGAAGGAAAAAAAAGAAAAGAGTTCAGAGTCTATTCTCAGAGAGGGTTTAGAAATGGTTTAACTCTGAGAAGAGCTGAATTGTTAACTTTTCTACCTGTTCTTATTGTGAACAAACGGCATCTAAGCCAAGATTTCTGCATGTTTCATGCCCGGTTTACCCTCACAACATTCCCTGATTATCAGTATCACTATTTTTAATGCATAATGAACATGTCATGGCAGCGTTCACATGCTTCAGATACAATGACAATATATTATCAACTTTGCAGCTGATCTCCTTCCCCACATCTGCTATTTTTTTTACTTTTTTGTGTTTTATGCCATCAGTGAACAGCAGTTGGGTCGACTTTCTTTCTTCTTACTTCTCAAATCATACTGCAGCCCAGAGATGTGTGCTCACCTGATTTTTGGTCTGCGGTGCTTTCTCTCTGTTACTCGTCTGAAGAGGGGTCTCTGTGGCCACTGGACCAATGGGAGTGGGCTGCACACAGGACACAAGATGTTAATACGCAGATAATCCACATACTGTATGCATTCGTGATTTTTGGACTTTAGACTCAAACATTATACTATTAAACCTAACTAAAGTGGTGACCTTTTGGCACCAACTGTGGTCCAAACCCAGTGTCTACGTACTTTCTTCTGTTGATGAAGAAGAACATTTACTTCCACATATTTGTTTTCAATCCTTTTTATTGAAGGTGCATTTGCTAATGTACTGAGCTGGACTGCATATTGGACTGATGTGAGTGCTCTAGGAAATGATAATTAGATGTGGCGCTGAGTAAACAATATATAAATTTAACTGTACCGTGTTGTGTCAGAACTGCGCAAGGCAGTGGGAGCAGATTTATTTTTATTTAATTAGAGCCCCATTGGTTAGGGCCATGTTATAAAATACAATAATTAAAATAAAAAAAAAATTGAATTTACAATTGGAGGTGTTAAGGTTGCTAAAGTGCATAATTTTGTCAATTCATTTATCTTCGTCACATTTAATATTTCTGATGTATACCGAGTTTGTGGTTCTTACTGTTTGACAAAGTGTTAAAATGTTTTTTGGTCTATTTGTGTTGCTTATGTTCGCAGTGTTTCAGTAATATCTTGAAGGAGGGCAGTTATAATCACTGATCATTGATGCAGTTTAATAGCTTTACTTAACTCAATAGATCCATGTAAAGCTGCTGGGTTCTGTGGAGAGTGAAGCACCTGAATAATTGGCAATAAACTGATATAAATAAATAAAATGAATGATAAATTTATAGACGAGTAACGTCCAGCTGTATGGCACAAAGAGAGAGTGGAGTGTGGCCACAGTTCAACATTGTGTTTGTTCAGCTGAGAGTTCACGTGGTGCACGTCATTTCAGGGTTTTGGTTTGATTCTCCAGGTTTGCTGGGCTTCAGCTCAATCCTGAACTCTCCAGTGGAGCAGGCCCGGTTCCACATAGATGCAAATTTTTTTGTGCCCTCAACTGAACATACAGACCAAACAGCAACAATTTTATACTACAAACCACATTTGTGCTGTCTTCACTTCAGGTTCAGTGAAGGCAGCACTGTGTTGAAAATACTCAGGCAATTATATCATTTATTGTTTTTTGTGAGTAAGTTGTTTCTGAGTAAAATGCTGGTGCTGCAAAACATTTAATAGTAAATGTAGCAGCTAAGCTAGTTTAACTTTGTGAAGTTTGAATTCAATGTGGCGTTAGGTGGATGTAAAATTAAAGACATTAGTGAAGTGTTTGTATATTTACAGTAAGATGAAGATTATCAAAAGGACACAAAACTGCGAAAGATCAACCAAGCACTAGAGCTGGATTTCTACAATATTTTGGGACAATGACCGAGGACACAGGACAGGATGATTAGAGTATATACATTTATTTTATTGAGCCTGAGTGAGTTCACCGTGTTGGCCTGGACCTCCACAAGAGTCCCAAATTCTAATGTGGCCCTTGGGGAAAAATAATTGCCCACACCTGCTCTAAGCCGTTACCCTCAATAAAAACAACAGTAAAATTGTTGAGTTGGGCAGATGCCACTATTTAAAGCCAAAATAAGCCTGATAAATGTTGTGTCAGGACTGTTCTCTGTATTGCGTTGTGATGCTCCCCACTCACAGACAGACACTGAACTTCTAATGAACAAAAGAGCACTTTAAAACCTCAAAAAAACAAGTCTGCTCCGAGAGGCAACAAAGCTAAGACCCAGGTCAGGCTTGTAGTAATGCGAGCACAGGTCAGGGGGAAACAGAGAGGGGTCGCAATGTTTCTTCAGCTCAGCACAGATCAACTGGACCTTATGCGCCCTGACTCTGAACACCTTTCATGCACATTTTGGAAAGAGCCTTAAGACCAAAACTGGTCTGTCAAACAGCAGAGCCCATGCAACACTAACCAGTGGCTTCCCGGTCCAGTCGTACTGGTAATCAAAGATGTATCCGTTTCTGTCGAAGAGGTCTGTGAACAGTTTCCGTAGGTAATCGTAGTCCGGTTTCTCAAAGAAGTCCAGACGTCGAACGTATCGCAGATAAGTGGCCATCTCTTCTGTTACACACAGGCACGCAGCAAAAAAAAAAAAAACACACACAAACAAACAGGTTCAGAGAGACAGTCAGCAGGTCAATCTTTAACAGCTTACAACAACTGAGATTATATATTTGGTCATATACATCAAAATATTATATATATATATATAACATTTTGATGTATATGACCAAATATATAATCTCAGTTGTGATTATACATTTATTTAACATACATGCTTATGTTGTTTATTTATTAAACCATGTAGAATTAATTTTGCATATTTAGGTTGTTTCTGCCCTCAGATCTTTGCTTGGATGCACATGGTTTTTATTGGTATTGTTGCGAAAGCAAAAAGCCACAGAAGGCAGCCACATTATCTACCAGAACATTTATTACAAATCTCTCTGACAATTATCAAAAAGTCTGACTATATTGTGAAATAACAACTTATCACTCAATAAGCAACTGAGGTTTAGCCAATCAGTCCTTTTTGTTTTGCACTTGTTAAATCCGCACTGAGCTGATTTGGCCCAACAGCCAATGAAACATAGAGGCCTTCAGCAAGTCAACGCCTTTTGTTAAACTGGATTTTAGGAGCAATGTCTTCGTACAGATATTGTGCACATCCACCTCCTGAACTGACAGTGATACACCTGTATCTGATCCTCCAGGAACCCTGGTGTTAGGTTCGGAGGGCTCCGTTGTGCGAACATTTACAGTGTGATCTTCATTGTAGTCTCCACGGTGAGCTGATAACAAGTACGCCTCACGTCTGGAGCTGAATCACCGTCCTCTCTGCTGTTTGAACTTTACTTTAAACCGTTTGGTAGAGGTTCTCAAATGTTCCAAAAACTGTCGTTTCAATATTAGCGCAAGAATCACCGCCTCCCTTGACTCATTTGTTTTTTATGTTTGTGTTAGCGCAGTTAATATAATTAAGCTTCTCTTCCCCCAGCTTCTCACGAGAGTTGCCAAACTATCCACGCAGCCGCTTGGTGGACTTAATCTGGCAGTGCCAACAACAATGTGCAGATTGTGGCCAGTTGAAATAACCCTGATTAAGCCCGCAATGGATGTGTGAAAGTGGCTTAAGTCTCATGATGAATATCATAGACTGAATTACTAATTTAACTAAAGTTGTTACTGGACAAACCTGGAAAGGTGTCACAAAGAACCTCTATTGGCGTGTCCCTCTTTGTGTCTCCAATTTTCTGATAACGTTCTTTCAAAGTGTCCGCCTTTAAGAGAGAAATAGTATACATCAACTACAGGTTAAGATTTAAAGGTAAAACATAAAAAAATTACATTTCCTGTAATAATATAATTATTTCTTATATTATTTTAATATTTTTATAATTATAATACACATTTTTGGGAGGATTTGTTTTTGGCTTCCTCTCTTTATTTAACGAAGAGACAGCTGGCCTGCTATCTAGACATGATGCTGCATGATAAGAACCAAGTATGTTTTATAGAGACAAGTACTGACCTTGAGCCCCTGCCAGGGTAAGCTGCCACGGAGGAAATACATGAACATGTGTCCTAAAGCCTCCAGGTCATCTCGCCTGCTTTGCTCTGAAACAAAAAAAACAGCAGAGTTTAAGTATTTGGAGTCTTTAAAAACTAAAAACAAAAACCCTAGTGTATGCAATGAGCCAGCAGTTTTGTCTTTGAATAAATCAGATAATACTAAACAAGTTTATCATCTAGCATTGCCAAGACATGTCATTTTTATACCAAAGGACATATTTTCACTACGATGCAATAACAAGCAGCCAGTTCAAATCAGCCGTGTGGAATGGAAAACTTGACTTGAACTAAAATTTTATTGGACAAACTCTACGTCTTTGCAGAGTTACTACAGCTGGGTCTATTGTCAGTGAATGCACCACAGCTTCAGTTATGAAGCTGTGGAGCAGACTCTGTAACTGAAACAAATCAACAACAGGCTATGGATAAATATAATTAAATTATAAACAAGGTCCGTCTGTTGCAGCACTGTAAATTTTCTTTAATTAAAACATAAAATGATACAGAAAACGGCACGAGCTGGTGACTAATGAATAATGCATGTCATTGCTCCATGGAGCAAGTCTCTTTCCGTTTATTTGCAGTTTTGTCTGTGGTGGAAAGTGAGGCAATGCATTACAGGATGCTTAATTATCTAGAAGAAAATACCAAGGTCGAAGGTGTTTTTAAGACACTTTTGTTAATCTGTAATAGAGCAGCTCATGAATATATTAGTAAACTATTAGCAGAAAGAGACAAAAGTCCAAATACAGAGCATTTTCTATTCTATTTTTTATCACATACCCTCTGTCACAGCAACTGCTGTGATATTTTGTGTTGTCATTGACTAGTCGATTAGTGGAGGACAATTTAACTAAAATTTATTTTAGTTGACTAGTACAGCCCTATTTAATGTGTCAATAATAAACATCCATTATTCTGCTTACTAATTTGTAGTCGAGACCACACTGACCAAGACAAAGTCATGTCCACAACCACAGCCTATCACACCTGAGAGGAGACCAAGATTTTTAGCTATGTAGATAGAATCAAGATCAAGATCAAGCCAAAACTATACCATACTATACCACCTCTCTGTTAGAGAGTCCAAAGAGTCCAAGTCCAGTCTCAGAATATGTCTAACCTGTGTTAGTATTTGGTGAAGGAGGCAGAGGTGATTAAGGTTTTCATTCAATCTCAAGAATATAATCATATATTTTTTTGTCTGGATTTGTCCAATACAACAATAACAAAAAAAAACAAACAAACATCCAAGACCAAGACAAGACAGAGTAAAAATTAGTTTGAGACCAATACAAGACAGAGTAAAAATTAGTTCAAGAGACAGAGTAGAAATTAGTTCAAGACAAAACAAGACAGAGTAAAAATGAGTTTGAGACCAAGATAAGTAGTAAAAATCACTTTGAAATCATGACGAGACCAACATTTTTTCAGATTAACACCTGTCTCAGGTCTAAGACTAGTCTCGAGTACTATATTACTACAGGTCAGACTGCAGTGGAAACAAAACTTCTGCACCAAGCTATGGTGTCCTAACAAGTTTAAGATGGGTTAAGATTTTAAATTGATTAATAATAAGTGATAACATAGTTTGGGAACTATGGGAACTACACTACTCCTTTGAGTATAGTAAACCCGCTCACCTTTGCCCAGGTGAGTGTTGATGCTCATATATCTGGCGGTTCCGGTCAGACTCTTGTGTTCCCTGTAGGGGATGTGTTTCTTTGTTTCTGGGTCGATGTATTCCTTCGCTAGGCCAAAGTCTATGATGTGGATGGTGTGCTGCCGCTTGGAGCCGGGTCGCCCCACCAGGAAGTTCTCTGGCTTCACGTCTCGATAAATCAGGCTTCTGGTGTGGACAAACTCCATACGGGTTATCTACAATAGAGAAAAGTGGAAAATACATGACATATAAAAGGAGAACACAAAAAAACAATGCACTAATAAAACGTCTAGAGTTTTTGGTGTAACAGCTTCAGGCCTTCATAATGGAATCAAACAGATGTCTTTAGAACAATGAGTTTTTTTGAAAATCTTACCCAACAAAAGGACTCAAACTTGTTTATAAATATTTTAATTTTTAAACAAGTTTAAAGATAAAACTCTGCAAAGTCCCAAAGCCACATCAGCTTTATTTATCAAAGGTGCCGAAGCTTCATTTATATTTGTTCTTTTTTTGTTAATGTCATACAAATATGTCTAAAATCCCACGCTGTTAGGTATAGCCATCAATATAGTATATGTATGAACTAATATTTTTGTGTGCTCACCAGCTGTATGGCTATCATGAGTACAGTCTTTAGGGAGAAGGTGCGGTCGCAGAGGTCAAACAAATCTTCTAAACTGGGGCCCAGCAGCTCCAGCACCATAGCGTTGTATTTCCCACATGGTCCAAAGTAAAACACCTGCGGGACACCCTCTGGAGACATAAAAACAGGCATCAATAAAGATAATTACATGCATATTCATGTTTGATAACCATTTCCAGAACTATCTGATGTTGGTTGATGGCTTCTAAAAAGGACATTAAATTACACTAATTATTCAAAATTTACAGCAAACAACAATTAAACTTGTGCTATTAAAATGAATCGCTATAAATCTGTATAAAATAACTTATGTTTAGTTTGAGTAAATGTTTTTCACCTGAACTTCCCAGTTGTTTGTAGAAGCGATATTCTAGATGAAGCTGCGGTGCCCGAGACTTGATTGGCTCCTAAAAAAATAAAAAAATAAAATAGATTACTTAATAGTAATATAGTTTCATTATATTTAAATAAGGGAGTAGTCACTTTTAAGATTAATGGCAGTATGACTAGTACTTTTTGAGTAGGTATAGAAATGAGAGAGAAAAAACAAATGTTTAAGGCTGCCAACAATGTTCTCCGTTAGCCATTTCACACCAGTCAGGCTGTGTGCCGGTTCTGGTTTCGGCTCTGGTTGGGTTCTGGAGACAAGGAACCATGGTCCTCTCTCTTTAACTGGCCCACGTTCACACCAGTTTGAGCAGAACCAACATTCTTTAGTCGTACATCACCAATAAGAGGTGGTGATGTACATCCAATGTAAAAAGTGCAACATGGCACAGTCCATAGACTTCTTGCAAGCTTTGGTACTTTTAACAAGTGTCTGTCCAAACAAGTATCTATCAAGTGCAGACAATCAAAGGACAGCAACATCTTTTGTAACTAAGCCAATTTGATGAAGCTAGAAAATAACATGATCGCACGCTTTGCAAAGCCTGGCTGGTGTGAAAGGGCTAGTTTAGAAACACGGTGTATTGCATGGTGTAAAAAAGGTTGACGATTGTTGATCCACAGAAGGCGGCCTCACCAGTTTAATGGCCACGTATTCATTGGTGTACAGGTTCTTCCCGAGCCGCAGCTCTCCAAAGTTCCCACAGCCGATCTTCTTCCCCACTCTGAAGTTGGGTCCCACCATGAGGACCCCGGAGGTGGAGCCCGTTCCCCGGCCACTGTGTCCCGACCGGCTGCCTGTCTTCCCTGACATCCTCTTTCCGTCCTCTGCCTCAGCCTTCCCCCCTCCTCCCCCACCCACTCCTCTCTTGTCAAAGTCCATCAGCTTGTGGTAGCCTGGCTTCTCCACGGTTAAGCCAATTCCATGCAAAACAAAACAATCGCCGAAACGACCGTCGTGCGGCCTCAGTGCTATGTAGTATAATTCTGCGCAAAACTCAGACTTGACTCAGACTGGGAACAAAAGTCTTGTTTAGAGGCACAGTTTGTTTTAGTTAAATAAAGGATGGGAAAATTATGAGCTGTGGAAGAACAAAACAAAGTCAGAAAGGCAGCATTCAATTGATACTGAGCTCAAATTAAAGCCGACAATGGATGGGAAATCAAATAAATGTAGTGAAATGGTTTGGGAGCAGTGGTACCAAAAAGGTGTGCACCCCCTGTAGGGGCCAGAGATAGAGATGAAGATGAGGGTGGAGGGCAGCTAGCCGTATGCTAACATGCTAGCCGTATGCTAACATGCTAAAATATGGGCCAGAGAAGCTAGGCCAGCTTCAGGCTCGCACATAACCATTCGCTGTCTGACTAGTCCTCAGAGGGGCTTCTTTTAGAGCTGATTTTCAGGTTATAATGCTGTTGTGTGCTTTGTTGCCATGTGTTTCAATCTGCCGTTTCAGAGAGCTGGTCCAAAAGACGGGAAGGATTTGGCCCTTTGATGAAGCTCCTCCTGAAAGAGACAAAAAAACGTTTTCATTCTTCAAGCGCCAAACCATTCAGAATTATTCACTACAATTTTGTGTAGAAAGAAAAATGTATATTACAAAAAAAGTAATTTAAATTTACAGCTGCAGCAAGGTTATAACTTTAGGTCTGATCCCCAAAAAATGTCTGCAAGATAAGTGACCAAAAATTTTCAAGAAAAAAGCATGTCACACAAATTTATAAGTACTTTTTTTTATTAATTATTTAACAACTACAAACATTTCTTTATGATTCAAAAAGCTCCGGTAGTATCAAATCTGGACTTGAATTCAGAGGTACCCGTTTGCATTTTCCATTTAACTTCCAGTTAGATCCAATGTACCTTCAAATTTGTAACCTCCTCTCTTCCTGAGGGCACTACAACACAATAGAAGCAGGGTTAAATTTAACAAAGAAAACTACTCCCTTTGTCATAACCTTGGACACATCCTGCCATTTGAACTATACAGCCCTTGATTATGGTTAAATAACTGTGCATTTGTACATTTACATTTATTCATTTAGCTGACGCTTTTATCCAAAGCGATTTACATTGTTCTACATTAATTACCAGTGTTACAGCCACTGGAGGCGGGTGGGTTAAGTGTCTTGCCCAAGGACACAACGACTGTATGAACTGTGGGGAGAGTGAGAATTGAACCGCCTACCTTCTGGTTGAAGGACGACTGCTCGTCCTTCAACCTGAGCTACTGCCGCCTATACATAATCTAATTTGAATCATAGCCTAGTACTGACCCTAGTGAGCGACATGCAACTAAATGACCCAGTTTCAAAGATCAACTGCTGTCCACAGAAAAGTCAGCTAATCAAATATACTTCCCTGTGTTCTTTTTAGATTTTATTTCTAAAGAAAAACAACAGTTCTGTTAGCTTCCATCAGATTCTAAACAATTCATTGAGAAAATGAAGCCGACACCAAATACTGTGCTACAGAGGGCTTAAATGTTAGAAGTATGGCTGGGCAATATAGCCTAAAAATTATATCACAATATAGATAAATTGATAATTTAGACCATATTATCATTTTATCCAAAATTTCCAACTCCAAGCTATATACACTTGAATCCTTATTAGATGTAATGCTTATCAGATGTTGTGTATTTATGTAATGAGGGAGGGTGTGGCCGAAAGAGGTCAACACACTATATCAAGGTGTGCATAATTATTAGGCAGATTCTTCTCCTCAGGAAAAATGGGCCAAAAAAGAGATTTAACTTACTCTGAAAAGTCAAAAATTGTAAAAAATCTTTCACATGGATGCAGCACTCTTAAAATATCTAAGATATTGGGATACAGAACCTTCAAACGTTTTGTAGTAATAAGTCAACAGGGTCGCAAGAAACGCGTTGAGAAGAAAAGACACAAATTAACTGCCGAAGAATCAAACGTGAAGCTACCAGGAACCCATTATCCTCCAGTGCTGCCATATTCCACAACTGCAACCTACCTGGAGTGTCAAGAAGTACGAGGTGTTCAGTTCTCATAGACATGGCCAAGGTAAGAAAGACTGAAACCCCACCACCTCTGAACAAGACACATAAGTTGAAACGTCCAGAATGGGACAAGAAATATCTGAAGACAGATTTTTCAAAGGTTTTGTGGACTGATGAGACGAGAGTGACTCTTGACGGACCAGATGGATGGACCTGTGGTTGGATCAGTAATGGACACAGAGCTCCACTTCGACCCAGCTAGGTGGAGGTGGGGTACTGGTATGGACAGGTATTATTAAAGATGAGTTGGACCTTTCTGGGTTGAAAATGGAAAGTCTGCATCTTTCTCTTTTTATGCAAGACAACGCTCCATCACATGCATCAAAGTCCTCCACTGAGTGGCTGGACAGTAAAGACCTTGAAGATGAAAAACTAATGCCATGGCCCCCTTCTTCACCTGACTTAAACCCTATTGAGAACTTCTGGGCCCTTCTTAAGCAGGACATTTACAGTGACGGGAAACAGTACACCTCTCTGAACAGTGTCTGGGAGGCTGTGGTTGCGGCTGCACAAAAAGTTGATTCTGACCAGATCAAGAAAATGACTGACTCCGTGAATGGAAGGCTTGTGACAGTTATCGAAAAGAAGGGCAGCTATATTGGTCACTGAGGTTTTTTATTTTGAGTGGCAGTAGCTCAGTGGGTAGAGCAGTCGTCTTTCAACCGGAAGGTAGCCAGTTCGTTTCCCACTTTCCCCACATTTCATACTGTCGTTGTGTCCTTGGGCAAGACACTTAAACCACCTTGCCTCCAGTGACTGCAACACTGGTAATTACTGTAGAACAATGCAAGTCGCTTTGGATAAAAGTGTCTGCTAAATGAATAAATGTAAATGAGTAAATGCCTAATAATGGTGTAAATGTAGATTTTCTCTTAAGAAAGCCAAAACTTCACTTTTACTACTTAAAAGTAGGTTTGAGGATTTGTTAACATTTTGGATTGACCACTGTAGTTGTACAATAACAAATTTAATCCTTAAAAAACTTGCCCGGTTACTTACACGGTGTATATTCAACACCACAGTCACAGCTGCAGTCTGTTTTAGATCCACTCCTAATAGTTGGTTCTTAAACCAGTGAAAACTATCTCTTACTTTTAGGAAAGGTTGTTCCCATTTGGCGCATGTAGTTGTTAAATCAACTGATTACTGCAGAATATTCAAGGAAAAGGGGAAAATATATGCATTGTTTAATTATCAATAATAAATTAGTAAATGCTTAACGGGCCAGGGAGACATTTGTCTCCACATTGTGGCCTTAGTTTACCCACCACTGGTCTTGAACAATTAAATTAGTATTTTTACGCAATATGAAAGTGGAGCGCACTGACTGATTTACACTTTACAGATGTTGCTGCTTATTGTTATTTGAAACCAATAATGACCCAAGAAAATAAGTGAGGAAATGAATGTGGACAGAAGAGCGTACAGTCTACATTGTCGGTCGTAGACGCTACGTGGAGCAGAAGCCTTGTTCTCTCTGCAGCCGTCTGTACTTTCTACAGAGGACTCTTTGGGCTCATTTGTCCATTTGCTCTGTGTTAGCTCGGTCAACCTAATTAGGGGCCATTCCCCGCTTCCCATCCGGGTTCAATGTGTGAAATGGGCAACAATCACCACAGAAGACTGTAGTATTAGAGCTGCACTTTGAAATGGCCTTAGTTTTTTTTGTAATGACTGCACAAATAAATGTTGAAGCCAAAAAGTTGTTATACTAAAAAGTGCATTACGGTGGTTTAAGAAATTTCAAAACACTAGCGACACTTGTCCACATGCAGATTCGCAAAAATTACAGGGGTAAGAAAAAGCACAAATCTGCAAGTTTATTGTTACAGTAAAACATTATTTACTTATTATCAGTAATGACCGCCGTAAAGTAAAACAACTGAACGAGCGCAAATACGCCTTGTTCATAATGTCTTATAAACTGGCTTATGAAGGTTTTATGGGTGGCATTTCCTTACTACGTACACCCCAATGGGCATCATCGTAAACAGGCCATCTCCTACATTATTACAACAGAAGTAGGGTTAATTTATGTGAACACTGGCTTCTCCATGTTCCTTTTTAATATCTATAAATAAATTCCAAGGTCAAAGCGTTAGCATGCGAGGCTAAACATAGCGCTGCTTTGAAAATACATTCACATAATTTAAAAATACTTATCAACTAATTTATCACATCTCAAAAGAGACAGGATCAAAATGCAGTCATAATATTTACAGTACTGTTTGAAATGTTTTTGGCCGGTTATGATATATCATGCAAATGTGATATTCACTAACTAGCATTTACAATTTGCTATAGCTTTATAGTTATTATTAGTAACACACAAATACTCTACAACCCTGTCATCCCATTGAGGTGGGTTCATGAATATGTCAAAAAGGAACACATAGCAAGCTTTTTTGTTTTTTTGTCTAAAAGCTACACATTTAATCCAGTGCAGATGAGTATCTTTCTATTATTATTACAAACTATTTTGATATATTGTGTTCAGTTTGAAGGCTATATCGCCAACACCGAACAAGCATCAGTTGCAGCTCCATTATGAACCATGTTAATTGTAGTCCTTTTTGTGGCTCTCAGGGTTTACTTTGTGTTGTAAATAAAAAGAACATTCAGCATAAGCACTCCCAATAGATGTAACCTCACTCTCTTGCACGCAACTTATATTTATCCCCTGCCTGTTATTCATTAGAGCCGTTTCATTCCTAAGTCACAGTTAACAGCCACTAAACCAGCGGTCACAAATACATCTGCTCCGGGGATTTCTTTGCAATGCATTTTAATTTTAAGCAACAATCTGATCTGAACATAAATTTGTGTTGTACCCAGCTAATTTTATCAAATGACAAACTCCATTAAAAAGTCACAAACCCAACATCAAAAACATTAAAACCTAATAACCAAAAAAAAAAAAAAAAAAAAAAAAAAACTGCCTTATCTGTGCTTTTAATTACGGTGTCTGCAGAAGGTCCAGTGCCGTTTATTGTTTTGTTTTTTCTCCATCCCACAGAGAGCTTTGTCAACAAAAATTAATATTGTTGTATGAGAGGCTGGAGCTCGTGCCAAGCGAGGCGTAATCACTCCCACACATCTCAGGACGAGGCTAAAAAGGGCTTTGAGGAGCTCGTACAAGTCCCATTTGAAAGGGCTGAGGTCCATAAAACACAGGCTTCTTCGGAGTAAAACTGGTCATTAAGTAATTCTGATTTAGAGCCACGTTGACTCTGAATCATGTTTCTATCTTAAAGCACAACTCTGGGGCAAGGAAACTGAAGTTTCTCACAGATTGGAGGGTTCTAGGCAAGCAAATCTTACACAAACTGCCTTTTTCTATAATGCTCTTTGCTGCAGGTTTCCTGTTTGGGGTGAATAAGGTCACGGACGTTAGAACAGTACACTATTAAATTCATTGTGTCACAAAAAACATAAGGAAATGCCATGGTTGAGTTATTGGACAATATATTGGATAAACATTAAATGAACAACTGGGGATAAGCTGATTTAAATTTTTTGTAGGAATTAAATTACTTATCCCTAGGTGTCTCTGTAACAAAATATTGGAATATCTTTTTAAACGTGCTGCATGTGACTTTTTTTCTTCTAATTGAGGAAAACTATTTACAACGCTACAACATGTCAGCACGTCTGCAACTAACTTGCCATTGTCCAGGGTGTACCCCGCCTCGGGTCACCCACAACCCCTGACGGGACTAAAGGCTCCGTAGACATACGCATTAGTCGCATTAGTACAAACTTTTCTATCGTCTCAGCCGTTAAATAGCCTTTAGGGGGCAATAGATGGAGTCAAAGATTCCAGTAAATAAAAACAACAACAAGATAAATAAAAACAAAAACAAACATTGCAACACTGGATGTTTTTAATAATGTATATCTTAAAAAAGAGGAAAGAATGGCGGAGCAAATGAACACAGAGTACGAACAGAAGGCGCCCTCAAAATCCGAATGTGTAGCTAACGTACAGTATGAGTACAGTATGATTCCTAAGTGGAAGATGAATGACTGTTTACAACACCTAATAGCAAATTGATTGTGGAAGAAAATATGTTATTGTTATCTTTGCTACAGCTGCATGATATAAGAAAAAACATGCAATAACTATTTTAAAAACAGAAAACCTAAAAGAAATACAAGGCTCTGGACCAAAGATGCCTTGTTTAGTGTAAAGGACACTCACATTGGCTGTTGAGCTACACCAGTTACACCAGCTTGTCAACAGTAAAAAATGTCTTGTCCAGCACTGGATACGTCTGCTTACAAATAAAAACAGAACTAGAGTAAGGGAAAGTAAACTAAAGTGGAGATAAATAGTGGCAATCTATTCCCGTAGAAATTAACAAGGCGTAAATAGCGGCAGTCGAGTGCTGCACTCGAGTTTTAGCAATAAATTTGGGTTTTTGGCATGTTTTTTATGTTTGATTAAACCTTTTGGATGTTTACTTCTATGTAACTGACGCCACTATGTAACATATTATTCCTAAATATTAATGTCTTTGGAGGTACTCAGTTATGCAGCACATCTTGAAAAAAGGTTAAAGCAAAGGCATCTGGACATAGTTTTCAAGGTGAAGACTTTTCATCTCTTGTCTCTTGTCAAAGAGACTTTGTCAATTCTGAGTTCAATACAAGCTCAGCTCTCATGTCAGTCTTCACTTTGAAAACCAAGTCCAGATGCTATAGCTTGACCCTTTTCTCTGAAAAATGTATGCTGAGAATCACAACAATAGTATTAAATAGATTTTTATGTTGTTGTTTTTTTACATGAAACAAGGGGACTAATGGCTGTTTTGCCTACAAAATGTGCTTGGTACAACATAGATTCCACAATGGAACATTGATAGAACATCAATGCAAATTTACATTAAAACTACAAACTATCCTTTTTTAATTTTTTTCCATTTAAAGATTTTTGGGAGCCTTTGGCCATTACATGATAGATACAATTACAGAGAGACAATAATCAGGGTGAGAGAGAAACACATTAAACATACGACTAGAGACACAATCATACCCGTGCATTCCACCAGATGAGAAATGAGGTACCCCAAACATATATGAAAAGTTGGAAATCATTTATGAGTTGTTAATTTTAGTCTTTTTGTTTTTATCTTTAATAAAAATGCACCTATTTCATGTTTTTTTTAACTTTTCAACTGTTTGCGTTAATTTACTTAATATGACATCAACTGGCTCCACGGATTTGTGTTTCCATTACTCTAAATTTGTGTGCTTTACAGTAATCTTCTTACATTAAATTCCGATCAGAAGACAAAAATGGCTGCTCCTTTTTTTGTTGACTGTGGTTAAAACATGGCAACTCCCATTTGATGTTACAAATTAATATTATTATTTGGATATAACAAAAGTTAGGGCTTTGGTATGTGTTAGTATTGGTATTTGGTAGTTCATATTGTATATTCACCATAGTATGAGTTTGAACCTAATTGTAACGAATATTGGTGTTATATTACATTTCTCTGGATTTGGGTTAGAACCTAAATGTAAAAAATAGTAATGTAGATTTTGTGCATAATGAAAACGCAGATTCAACTTTTGTCATAAAATCCTGAGACACTAGCTCATATTTCTTGGTTTCTGTCTCGTTAGTACAAGTTAATTTTAGGAAGATGTGGTCATTTTAGCTCAGTCCACAAGGTCTTGTCTCACCACCCACACTTCTGATATAACCGCGGCTAACATGGCCTCTTTTCGCGATATCAACGTAAAGTCTCACCTGAAGTCAATTAAACTGTTAAATCCTGCTTTAATCGCTGCTGTCAACATTAAAACGCGAAGAAAGCCGTCAAGATAAAGCTGCTCTAACAAATGAACTATAGTTAGCATTAAAGCTATCGTTAGCAAATAGCCTGCAGCAGATTATAATAGTGCCTTTAATAGATGCTTCATTGATGTCATTGCCGAGTGTGAAGAGGTCAACTTTACAAAGAAATCATTGTAATGGCGATGTGTTACGAAATTAATTAATTCGTCACTGAGCTCCACAACGCAGGAAGTTGGGTTTAGGCCATAGCATAAAAGTCTATGGGCCAGACTAGTTTGTTGGCCTTTAGCTCGACAATGCTAGCGCTCAAAAAACATTTAAAAGTCTGACATTTGGAACATAATGCAATGTACTAGTGGTGGATATCCATCTGCAACGTGTACAAGCTAAAATACAAAAGATTGTGGGTAAATAATGTCCAACGCGAGCTACAAACTTTGTAGCAGCTGGCGTTAACTAGCCGCTTATAGAGGCTAATAAAACTAAGGCGATAGCATCACAGCTAACTAGCCACGGTGGCTAAGGCTGAAATTCTGCCCATACGGTCATTCATAATAAGGGTTATCTATTAAAAGTATCTAAACTCAGAAGCGTAAAGTTAAAATACGAGTTTACATACCAAAATAGATCTTGTTTAATGCGATGTTTTTAGGTAGGAATAAAGTGTTGTGGTTTTCTCCGTCTCGTTTTACTGCTCATGTCTTTTTCTGTGGATGTTTGGCTAACCAGCTGAAAGCCTTGCCACAGTCTCCATAACGACATCTGCGTAACTGTTGCTAAGTATAGCGCGCTAAACCGACAGAGCTTACGTAAAAGTCTTGAAGAATACGGACCTGGTTATCAGTCCGCGAGAGAAGTAACGCAAACTTTGATTTGTGGAGAAAAGTTTATTTTTAAGGAACTCTAACTCGCTATTCAAACATGCTTAGTTTGGGCTCCTTATATTCAGTAAAACATACCAATAAAACCCTATGATGATAAAGGAAAATAAACCGCGGCTTTGGTCATGCTTATGCCAGAAAGCCATGCTATGGAGTTCATAAAGTCCCGCGAAAAAAATAAACGAAGAATGACTTGGTGAAACGTCTTCTATTCTATTTATTTAAGATGTCATGTAATGTTGTTTCCCCCCCCTTGTCAATCCTAATAGGACTCAGGTTTCAGAAAAAATTACATAAAAAATCAGTGATATATTGATTTTCCATCAATAATATCATTATATTCGATTTATATATATATATATATATAAATCGAATGATTCCTAATGATATATATATATCATTAGGAAATGCAAATTATGCCATACAGGAATGTCCATCAAAAAAGTGTATCAGGTGATGCTCATACAATTACCAAAGGAAGGGTTTAAACTTGCTCATTTAAATGTACGCAGTGTGAGAAACAAATTTGTGGAATTATCCGATTTACTAGAACTGAATAATATTCATATTTTAGCTTTGACTAAAATTTATCTTGATGCATCCTTTTCTGATGAGGCAGTCAAGATTCCAGGCTAAAACATTTTTAGGAACGATAGAAATTGACATGGGGGTGGGGTGGCTAATTGGGCTCATTAGTATACATACCCTGGCAAAATTTATGATTTTTTTGGCCATTTTTCAGAGAATACAAATGATAACACACACACAAAAAATCATTCATAGTTAGTGGTTGGGTGAAGCCAATCAGCAGTGTTCAAAATGAGGGATTCTGTGTGTGGTTGTTTCAAAATTCCCAATAAGGCACTGAGAAGAAAAATGGGTTGCATGTTAAAGTCACCAGAAGAAAGGCATTACTAGCAAATGCCACTACACATCCCGCTTACAATTTTTGCCAAACAGCACAGAGACAAGCATCAAAACTAATGAAACAAAGTAATTGGTAGTGATGAGACCAAAATGGAACCTTTTGACCACAACCAAAGACGTTACATTTGGAGAGGAGTCAACAAGGCCTATATGATGAAAATTGCACCATTCCTACTGTGAAACATGGAGGTGAATGTTTTGTGGATGTGTGAGCTACAAAGGCACAGGGAAAAGATAAATGCAGCATGTCATCAGAAAATACTGGAGGAAAATTTGCACTCATCAGCCCGGAAGCTGCGCATGGGACGTACTTGGACGTTCCAACATGACAACGATCCAAAGCCCAAGGCCAAGTCGATCTGTCATTGGCTACAGCAGCATTAAATTAAGGTTCTGGACAGGCCATGTCAGTCTCCTGACCTCAGTATCAATGTGTCACTCTTGGGAGATCTCAAATGTGCAGTTCATGCAAGACAGCCCAAGAATTTACAGGAACTGGAGGCTTTTTGTCAAAAAGAATGGGAGGCTTTAACATCTGAGAAAATAAAGAACCTCATCCACAACTTCCACAATAGACTTCAAGCTGTCATTGTCATTGATGAGGTGTCACGGTATTACAGGTTTTCTCAAATGCTAAAACACAAAAGCCAATCCTCTAAACCAAATGACCAGTTGTCTAAACACATTTATTAAATCTATCTAGCCATCATTTTCCAATATCATAAACACATTTCACACAAAGACACAATTCACAAAACACAATCCTCCATTCTCATAATATTTTTTTTGCTAAAACACAAGTTGCAAATGAAAGCTCATGTGATGCAAAATGCTTGAACACAATGAACACACCTGGCGTCATTCATGACACACAGCGACTCAAAATTGAAGACACTTGTTGCTAATGCTGTGAACACATGTATAAAAGCAAGTTTAGAGTGCACAGTTTGCTGAAGTTTCTAAACACAATGAATGAAGGCAGAGTCAGGGGAAGAGGAATTCGAGTCAAAGGAGTTCAAATCAGAGGAGGAAGAGGAGCAGGCCAACGAGGAAGAGGAGTTCAAATCAAAGGAGGGAGAGGAGCAGGCCAATGAGGAAGAGGAGTTCAAATCAGAGGAGGGAGAGGAGCAGGCCAATGAGGAAGAGGAGTTCAAATCAGAGGAGGGAGAGGAGCAGGCCAATGAGGAAGAGGAGTTCAAATCAGAGGAGGAAGAGGAGCAGGCCAATGAGGAAGAGGAGTTCAAATCAGAGGAGGGAGAGGAGCAGGCCAATGAGGAAGAGGAGTTCAAATCAAAGGAGGAAGATGAGCAGGCCAACAAGGGAGAGGAGAAGGTCCAGGAGGGAGAGCAAGACAACCTCGCAGCATCATTACGGACGAGATGCGAGCAACAGTCATTGACCATGTCATTGACCATGTCATGACAATGGCTGAAGCAGGACTAAGAGTTCGTCCAAACCTGAGTAAGTTCACTGTGGTCACCATTATCAGGGCATTCAGACAACACAACAAGTATTGTCCTCTATTGCTTTCTTTGTCACAATTTTACTAGCCTAGTGAAAGTACTCTATTGGTTTCAAATCGGTTGTTACTGTTTTGTAAAACATATCAATTGACAACACATGTTGGGAGGGTTGCCATATTTACAGCGGCACAAGAAACCCTCATTGTGGATATGGTTCATGAGAACAACCTCATCACAATAGACCAAGTTCTCCAACACCAAAAGATGCGGATGAAACAGGTCTATAGGGTTCCCTTTGAACGCAACTCTGCACGACACAAAGACCTACATTACGAGTATGTGCAAGTAAGTATACGTCCATGTTCACAGTACAGTTGTGGACATACTGTGTTGCTTAGTGGCCTACATTACTTCTGGACAATATTGTGCTATGATTGACTGTTGTTCTGAACACCTGTGCACTTTCACATTTTCACAGAGGGTATTACAGTTGGACAAGATGGACAGACCTCATGAGTACCTCTTCCTGGATGAGGCTGGCTTCAACACGCAGAAACAAAAGTAAAGAGGCCCTAACATCATTGGCCAAAGAGCCATTACTGAGGTTCCTGGCCAACGAGGGGGTAATATTACTCTTTGTGCGGCCATGGGTTTGTAGGGGCTTGTCCACCGGCCAGCTGTCCTTGGGTCTTACAACACCCTATGTATCTTCACCTTCCTATAGGAGCTAAAAGACATCCTCCTGGCCCGCCAACAACACCATCCTGGGTATCATTTGGGACAATGTAAGCTTCCACAGAACAAACCAAATCAGAGATGGGTTCACCACCAACATTAACCACTTTTTAAATGTCTGTCTGCCACCCTACTCCCCTTTCCTGAACCCTATAGAGGACTTCTTCTCATCGTGGAGATGGAAGGTTTATGACAGACAACCATACACTAGAGAGAACCTCCTAAGGACAATGGAGCTGGCCTGTGTTGACATCTGTGTGGATGCCTTCCAAGGATGGAGTTGCCATTCCAGGGCGTTGTGTTTAGATATTGGGGAAATGTGTTTTAGCACTTGAGAAAAACATTTGTAAGAACTGGGGTATGTAAACTGTTGATCAGGGTCATTTGGATAGTTTCTGTTGTCATTATTGTTTAAAAAGAGTAAACACAATTGTTTTACAATAAATTGCTCCATCCAACCACTAACTAGGAGTGAAAGAAAAGTTTTTGTGTTAATAATATTCTCTGAAAAATGGCCAAATAAATCATAAATTCTGCCAGGGTATGTAAACTTATAAACACAACTGTATAGTAAGGGTCATATACCGGTAAAATTAAGAAACAATTTGATGCCTGACATTGTGGTGGTCATCTGGTTGCAGGTGTACCTACCATAAATTATACCATTGCAACATTCCTTATTTTCATGAATTATGTTGTATGATTGATCTGTGTCTATGTCTGTGATATGGCAAATTAAATATATTTATTGGGTGATTTAAATATGAATTGGATGCCAGAAGCATGTAATCTAAAAAGCCAACTTCTAAATGTCTCTAGAGCTTGTAATTTATTTATTTTTGAACAGGTTACAACCCATACAACAAGAAAACATGGACATAATGGTGGTTAAAAAAACATCTACCTGTATAGATTTTATATTTACAAATACTAAAGACATGTGTACAGAGAATATCAATATCTATTGGGTTTAGTGATCACATAATGGCTATATATTGGAAAACAAAGGTACCGAAAAGAAAAAACAACTGTAGATTATAAAAGTTTATTAATAAAAACTTTTGTCAGAAATCATATTGTACAGATGTTCAAAAAATTGTTGGACTGATGTGTACAAGGAAGACCATCCTGACCAGGCATTAAGGGTTTTTGAAAACTTTTTACACCCTGTAATCAACCTGTTAAAAAATGTACAGTAAAAACACTGTGGGTAGATTGCGTGCCTTGATGGTAGAAAGAAATGTGGCCAAGGAAACTGTAAACAGAACAGGATTGAAAAGGGATTGGAAAACCTACTGTTTACTACAAAATAAAGTGACATGTATGAATAGGAAAAAACAATTTTCAAGGGAGGATAAAGGAAAATCAAAATAATGGGAGAAAATTTTGGGCAACTAAAAATATATTAGGAAAACACCTGCTTTTATAGAAACTGAAAAAAACATTTTTGACTGTACCTGAAATAAAGCTAGCTATGAAATAGCTAACTATTTGAAATATGTATTTATTGACAAAGTAAGTAAGTACTTATTAATTACTAACAGTAGCAGAAAATATAGGATTGACCAAATTGTAAAAATAAAACTGCTATAAACTTATTGCTATAAAGTGAAAACAGAGCAAGTGGTAATGCAGCTCAGTTCTATAGATACCAATAAACCGGGAGGTATGAATGAATTGGATGGAAAACTCTTAAAAAATAGTAGCTAGATGTTAGTATAGAAAAATGTATTATTCCCATTCCATGTAAAATAGCCAAAGTTGTCTCAATTCACAAAAATAAAAACTTGGGTGGGTTAAATTGTAGACCTTTTAGCGTGCTATTTGTACTTTGATTTACTTCATTTCAACATGCATTTCATGAAGTTCATTCAACCACACCCACACTGACTACTGTCTTAATTTGACTGACAAAAATTATTAGATTTGAGTGGTGTTATTAGACTTTTGCTCAGCTTTTGATCTATTAGATCACGACTTACTGTTAGAGAAACTTACCAATTAGAGATTTTACATTACAGACTGCTGAATGGATTGCTAGTTATCTCTGTAATCAAAAACAATGTGTGTGTTTTTGTGCTTGAAAGAATTGCAATGCGGGATACCTCAAGGCAGCTGTTTAGGGCCTTTGTTGTTTTCAATACTCACCAATAATCTGCCTCTTGTCTTAGATTATGCTAAAGCTGTGATGTATGACCACACTATATGCCTGCTTCATGAGTTGAGGAACTGTCCACTAAATTAGTTACTGAGCTATAGTCTGTCATTACTTGGGCATATTCAAATAGATAAATATGAAATATTTCAAAACCCCAAAGTATTGTATTTGAATCTAGTTGGAAGTTAAAGGAAAAAATGCAACTTAACTTGTCAGTGAATAGTACATTTATGAAGGAAGCAAAACTTACACAATAGTGGTCCATACATATTGAACATTTGGTAGCCATTATGGATAGAGGGTTGGCTATAATATGCAGGTCATATGCCCCAAAATCCCACTGGTTATCAAAATGGTTGTGATATCGCACTTGTTGTACATTTAAAGACTGCTTTTAGTGCCAAACAAGGCAGCACGGTACACTTATGTGCAATAGTTATGATCTCTAATCAGAATCCTGATATGACACACCAGTGAGGTGGATGGATTAACTCGGCAAAGGAGAAGTGGTCACTAAAACAGATTTGGACAGATTTGTGGACAATATTTGAGAGAAATAGGCCTTTTGTGTACAAAGAAAATGTCTAAGATCTTTGAGTTCAGCTAATGAAAAACTATCACTCAATCATTTTAGGCTTGAAATCTAATTGCCCTCTAAAATACAAAATCTGTCTTGATGGCACCTGCTGTGTTCCTCTGTGCATTCATTAGAAACAAAACTAAATCGATTATCCTAATTGCCACACTTAAAATTCATTGTTAATCAAATTTCAAGCTCAGTTCTTGTTTGGGACTGTTTTATGACATGTTGCTGTGCACTTCTTCTTTATTATTATTTTTTATTATCACATAATTATCCCTGTGGGAAAATTTACTGTGCCATTGGTTATAAAAGTGGAATTTTGAGGTTTTAACAAACAGTATATATAATTTTTTATCTTTTGCCTTTATTTGCCATGTACAGTGTAGACAGAAAAGAAAGGAGTTTGAGGGAAGGGAATTGAGCACATGATGCATCTAAACTGAGTGGGAATTAGATCCTGCGCTTTCACAGCTATCATTTTAAAAAGATAAATAAAGTGAGTGCTTTACTATGATATAAACCCTTTTAGTTTTTGTAAACCACATACACCGCAAGTGCATTATATTTAATTTGGGTTAATGTCAACCGACAGACTCCATGGGGTGTAACTTTCCGATTATAACACAGAGACACATAAAGAGACAGGACTTGAGCTGGAGCAGGTGTAAATAGACAGGACTTGAGCTGGAGCAGGTGTAAATAGACAGAACTTGAGCTGGAGCAGGTAAGAGTACAAAACTGTGAATGGTTGTAAATAATGAGACAATACATTGGTCACCCCCCCACCCCCACAACTATTAATTTCCATCCTATTTTTATTTATGGAAGGTGGTGTGTCTTGTTTTCCTGTTTTCACTTTGTGTATTGTTTTGAAAGTTATTGTTCATAAAAGTTTCACACTGATTTAAACTTCTTCATTCCCATACTTTCTAAATTTTATCTTTAATTTTAAATCCAAGTTTTGAATAACATTTCAAAACATGCTCTATTGTTTTATTCACATAACAAAAATGACAGCAAAGAGTTGTCATTATTATTATTATTATTATTATTATTATTATTATTATTATTATTATTATTATTATTATTATTTGAAATCATTTTAAATGTTTTTCAAAGAGACTGTAGGAGGCAGTAAAGCAGTTCCTTTTTGTGGCAGGAGAGAAAGCAACGAAGAAGAAAAAAACATGGCGGCGTCCAGAGGTAGAATTTAGTTTAGATTTTATATTTACAAATACTAAAGACATGTGTACAGAGAATATCAATATCTATTGGGTTTAGTGATCACATAATGGCTATATATTGGAAAACAAAGGTACCGAAAAGAAAAAACAACTGTAGATTATAAAAGTTTATTAATAAAAACTTTTGTCAGAAATCATATTGTACAGATGTTCAAAAAATTGTTGGACTGATGTGTACAAGGAAGACCATCCTGACCAGGCATTAAGGGTTTTTGAAAACTTTTTACACCCTGTAATCAACCTGTTAAAAAATGTACAGTAAAAACACTGTGGGTAGATTGCGTGCCTTGATGGTAGAAAGAAATGTGGCCAAGGAAACTGTAAACAGAACAGGATTGAAAAGGGATTGGAAAACCTACTGTTTACTACAAAATAAAGTGACATGTATGAATAGGAAAAAACAATTTTCAAGGGAGGATAAAGGAAAATCAAAATAATGGGAGAAAATTTTGGGCAACTAAAAAAATATATTAGGAAAACACCTGCTTTTATAGAAACTGAAAAAAACATTTTTGACTGTACCTGAAATAAAGCTAGCTATGAAATAGCTAACTATTTGAAATATGTATTTATTGACAAAGTAAGTAAGTACTTATTAATTACTAACAGTAGCAGAAAATATAGGATTGACCAAATTGTAAAAAATAAAACTGCTATAAACTTATTGCTATAAAGTGAAAACAGAGCAAGTGGTAATGCAGCTCAGTTCTATAGATACCAATAAACCGGGAGGTATGAATGAATTGGATGGAAAACTCTTAAAAAATAGTAGCTAGATGTTAGTATAGAAAAATGTATTATTCCCATTCCATGTAAAATAGCCAAAGTTGTCTCAATTCACAAAAATAAAAACTTGGGTGGGTTAAATTGTAGACCTTTTAGCGTGCTATTTGTACTTTGATTTACTTCATTTCAACATGCATTTCATGAAGTTCATTCAACCACACCCACACTGACTACTGTCTTAATTTGACTGACAAAAATTATTAGATTTGAGTGGTGTTATTAGACTTTTGCTCAGCTTTTGATCTATTAGATCACGACTTACTGTTAGAGAAACTTACCAATTAGAGATTTTACATTACAGACTGCTGAATGGATTGCTAGTTATCTCTGTAATCAAAAACAATGTGTGTGTTTTTGTGCTTGAAAGAATTGCAATGCGGGATACCTCAAGGCAGCTGTTTAGGGCCTTTGTTGTTTTCAATACTCACCAATAATCTGCCTCTTGTCTTAGATTATGCTAAAGCTGTGATGTATGACCACACTATATGCCTGCTTCATGAGTTGAGGAACTGTCCACTAAATTAGTTACTGAGCTATAGTCTGTCATTACTTGGGCATATTCAAATAGATAAATATGAAATATTTCAAAACCCCAAAGTATTGTATTTGAATCTAGTTGGAAGTTAAAGGAAAAAATGCAACTTAACTTGTCAGTGAATAGTACATTTATGAAGGAAGCAAAACTTACACAATAGTGGTCCATACATATTGAACATTTGGTAGCCATTATGGATAGAGGGTTGGCTATAATATGCAGGTCATATGCCCCAAAATCCCACTGGTTATCAAAATGGTTGTGATATCGCACTTGTTGTACATTTAAAGACTGCTTTTAGTGCCAAACAAGGCAGCACGGTACACTTATGTGCAATAGTTATGATCTCTAATCAGAATCCTGATATGACACACCAGTGAGGTGGATGGATTAACTCGGCAAAGGAGAAGTGGTCACTAAAACAGATTTGGACAGATTTGTGGACAATATTTGAGAGAAATAGGCCTTTTGTGTACAAAGAAAATGTCTAAGATCTTTGAGTTCAGCTAATGAAAAACTATCACTCAATCATTTTAGGCTTGAAATCTAATTGCCCTCTAAAATACAAAATCTGTCTTGATGGCACCTGCTGTGTTCCTCTGTGCATTCATTAGAAACAAAACTAAATCGATTATCCTAATTGCCACACTTAAAATTCATTGTTAATCAAATTTCAAGCTCAGTTCTTGTTTGGGACTGATTTATGACATGTTGCTGTGCACTTCTTCTTTATTATTATTTTTTATTATCACATAATTATCCCTGTGGGAAAATTTACTGTGCCATTGGTTATAAAAGTGGAATTTTGAGGTTTTAACAAACAGTATATATAATTTTTTATCTTTTGCCTTTATTTGCCATGTACAGTGTAGACAGAAAAGAAAGGAGTTTGAGGGAAGGGAATTGAGCACATGATGCATCTAAACTGAGTGGGAATTAGATCCTGCGCTTTCACAGCTATCATTTTAAAAAGATAAATAAAGTGAGTGCTTTACTATGATATAAACCCTTTTGTAAACCACATACACCGCAAGTGCATTATATTTAATTTGGGTTAATGTCAACCGACAGACTCCATGGGGTGTAACTTTCCGATTATAACACAGAGACACATAAAGAGACAGGACTTAAGCTGGAGCAGGTGTAAATAGACAGGACTTGAGCTGGAGCAGGTGTAAATAGACAGAACTTGAGCTGGAGCAGGTAAGAGTACAAAACTGTGAATGGTTGTAAATAATGAGACAATACATTGGTCACCCCCCCACCCCCACAACTATTAATTTCCATCCTATTTTTATTTATGGAAGGTGGTGTGTCTTGTTTTCCTGTTTTCACTTTGTGTATTGTTTTGAAAGTTATTGTTCATAAAAGTTTCACACTGATTTAAACTTCTTCATTCCCATACTTTCTAAATTTTATCTTTAATTTTAAATCCAAGTTTTGAATAACATTTCAAAACATGCTCTATTGTTTTATTCACATAACAAAAATGACAGCAAAGAGTTGTCATTATTATTATTATTATTATTATTATTATTATTATTATTATTATTATTATTATTATTATTATTATTATTTGAAATCATTTTAAATGTTTTTCAAAGAGACTGTAGGAGGCAGTAAAGCAGTTCCTTTTTGTGGCAGGAGAGAAAGCAACGAAGAAGAAAAAAACATGGCGGCGTCCAGAGGTAGAATTTAGTTTGACAGGAGATAACTTAGGTCACAGAACCGGTGAATATTTGACAAAAGCCAAATAACTTGACCGAGGACGGGACATGTTTCCAGAAGCGGCCCAGTGCCTGAAGGCTGCGGGGTCTGTTTGGCCTAAAGCCTTATTTTTCGCCAAAGTGAGGCTGCTGTCTGCACATGGACCCTCCTTCCGGAGACACTTCAGCCTCAACCGCTGCTTCGGAGCTAAAATTCCTCCTCCCCAAATACCCCGGGAGAGAGTGCATATCCCCGGGCTGGAGAGGGTCACCTACGCCGACAGGATGCACTTTGTTCCAGGCTTGGCCAAACCCGAGTACCCGCAGTGGGAGAGAGACTACAAAGACCCGAGAAGGTACCGGTCTCCACCGCTGAACGAGATGCCCCTCTGCAAAGAGCAGCCATGTTACGTGTATCACCAAAGGACCAACGCACTGGAAGGTAACCACAGATGGGAAATAGACAAGAATGGTAGTGGCTCTTGTACATTTACAGAATGTGTTACCAGGCTCAGAAAGTGGGGTCACGGCCATCCTGTCATACTATTTCTTTGTTTTTATATTAAAAAAATATCAGTTAAGTTAAGTTAGCCTGCTTCCAAATTATGTATATCACTTTATATAGAATGAGTATTTTACAATTTGTGGAAGTACATGTATATTTCTGTCGCCACAGTGTCCTTCAAAAGTGTGCTAAAGTTTTTTGGTCTTTGATATAATCCAAATCTGTGCATGTCTGATGACAACTGCTTCATGTCCTTGCCTGTCAGGAGTGACCCAGGCTTTGTGGTTGACCAAAACCAAGCTGATCCCAGGTCTGCCGCCTCAGCTGCTCTCTCTGGCTCAAGAGCCGGCCAATCAGATCCTCGATCAGGACGAACGGGTGCAGAATGCCATCAAACATGCTCGCTTCTGGGACACCACAGAGTCAAAGCCACCAAAGGAAAGATACAGGTAATAAATGGGTGTCGCATTTATATTTTTATTAGATTTTACTTTTCATTGTCGTTAATAATAAATAAGACTTTTAAACCACACTCCACACTTTATTCCAGAGGCCTGTTGCTCAAAGCCAGTTTAGGTTTGAACCTGGGTAAGTTCAGGTTTAGTTTGAACAAACTCTTCAGTTTTCTAATTTCAGAAGGTGGTTTTGAGCTGCAAAACCAAATGGACCATGTGAATCTGATGCTACATCAAGAAATCTTTTGTGATACAAAGTGATTAACAGTCTATCAGATGCTGTGTGTACTGCCACCTTTTGGCATTAGAGCAGCACTTAAAATGAAAGTATTGGTAAATTGGAAAATGTATTGAGTTTTGTTTGTAATGAATGCCTGTCTGTGAAGGTTCTCAGTCATCCCAGTCATATTGGAGAAATGGTTGAAGCAAAATCATCTGGACTCAGTTTTCAAGGTGAAGATGTTTCGTCTCTAATTCCAAGAGACTTTATCAATTTGATCAATTCTGAGATCAACTGGTGAGAGAGCTGAGCTTATATCTCTAGAGGGAGGAGTTTGACCTGAAACTAAACCTGATTGGACCAGGCTGTTCTGGTATCATAGTCAGTGGCGCTGAAAGGACACGTGATGTGGGAGTCGTTAAAGGCTCAGGAGAGTCATTAGTGTTACTTTTCCTTGTTTGTTGTCTCTCTAGAACAACACCACCGCCACCTAAAGGGAACAATGAAACTAACAACTCACCTGAGCCTTTAACAGCTCTTATATCAGGAGTCACACTGTCCTTTTATAGCTGATGACTATGAGACCAGAACAGCCTGGTCCAATCAAGTTTAGTTTCAGGTCAAACTCCTCCCTCTAGAGATATAACCTCAGATCTCCTACCAGTTGATCTCAAAAATTGATAAAGTCTCTTGGAATTAAGAAATGAAACGTCTTCACCTGTAAAACTGAGTTGGAAGCCTTTGCTTTAACCTTTTCTGTAATGAATGCACAAAAAACCTTCACCCAAAAAGCTGTTATACCCAACAGTGTTTTTCTGTATTTTTTATTGTCATTTATTTCACGAGCACAAATGAAGATGTACTATAGTATTTTGAGGTTTTATCACCCCCAGGGTAAGACATAACTTTCCTTGTATCTGTTCCAGTAAAATCCTGCTGTACAACCTGCTCCATCTTTGTGCAACTCTACAGCCAATTCACCCAGCGATTGGACGGAGGCTCCTCGCCGAGAGGTACTCGCTGGCCGCTACATGGAAAAGAGGTTAATGTACTATTGCAATATTCGCGACTGTGTGTCCTAATCTATTGTTTTCTCGCTTTCCTTCTGGGTTACATTTGGTCCTGAACTTAGTCCATAAGTGGTACTTGTTATGTTGGCAGCTTAGTTCCAAATGAAAGGCAGGAACATAAACCTGGACAGAGGTAACAGCCTGTTATACCAGTTTGTACCACTAAAGTTTAAAGAGCAGACCAAATGGACTTAAATTTAAACCATCCGTGCTAAAACTGAGCATTATTTGACTGGGAGAGTGCTTGTTGATGAACATACATGAGACACAGCCACATGACTGTAAACTGCCTTTTTAATGTTTAAATCTGTGGCGATTGAACCATCAGGTCCATCAAGGTGATTCCAAAGAGTCCCCAAATATTTTTCTTTTTTTCTTTTTATTAAAATATTTTTTTAGAAATAAGGATGAAAAAATATATAAATAAATCTTAAAGAACAGCTAGAGTTCAGTACTTCTTGTTTAGGGTCAGATTACAAATACACTGAAGTAGAAGCAGCTAAGGTGCTATTAATGTATAAAGAATGAATTGAAATGCTTGGCTGAAATGGCTGTTGTCTGTCTTCACCAGGGGAGGAGCTGTTCCAGATTCGTGGGCTGAACGGTCTTTTGAACACCAGTATGGACCCTCTCCCGGTGGTGGCTGGGACACAGGAGGTGGCAGACACTGCTGATCACGTGCTGGAGACTTTCTACCCTGTCTCTCCCACCATCGACCTACAGAAAGTCAATGTGTACCACCAAGAGAAGGTCTCCACAGGTGAGTGTCACGGCTGCCCTCACATTTTTCACTTATGTTAGGAGTGAATCCACTGTGACTGATGCCATCGATGGCAAAGAGGACCTAAATGATAATTGTGTAATGTACCAACAGAGAGCACTGAAAGAGTGACATGGTCCATTCCTCTTACCTGTCTCTCATCCAATCAGGTTTCAGGGAGACCTACCCGTACCCTCACGCCCATACAGTTTACTTTCATGACGCGGAAAACCCCGGCATGAAACTGCGGCCAGACCAGTTCAGAGCCAAGCTGGTAATGTTCGCTTTTGGAAATGCTTTGGCCCGGGCTCACATTCAGTATGGGGTAAGAACATACCAGACCAAACTGAAAACCTTTTTATATTAAGCTCAGTTAAGATGTTACT
The DNA here is from genome assembly GCA_024349245.1 of Neodontobutis hainanensis. NCBI lineage: Eukaryota > Metazoa > Chordata > Actinopteri > Gobiiformes > Odontobutidae > Neodontobutis > Neodontobutis hainanensis. The sequence continues at coordinate 99,679 of JALDNG010000348.1, read as the reverse complement.
AAAGTTATTATTTGTTTTTACTGCCCCGTGCCATCTATTTACAATACATCAAAGAAATAGAACAGCTGCTGTATGCTCATCTGTGTAGCGTCCTTCAAAATAGAAGTTGGGGAAAAAAAAAAAAGAGAAGTCTGGCATTACATAGAAGATGACAGATGTTTCCTTTGTAATTGCGCAAATAGTGTGCAAACCTGCTTTATAATACTGAACACAAAAGTTGCTTTACAAATTCTTAATACAACATCCAAGTACAGGGAACTGGTCTATAATGGAAACCAGAAGAAAATGTTGAACAGCTTTGGCTATTAATGTTTTGATAAAAGTGTAGGCTATCTATATTGAAATATCCACTTAGCCTTGCTCGACATGTACAGGATAATTGTAATAGCAAACGTCACTAATAACCATAATTTACACTTTTCTTTTGTGTCAGACTGAGCCTCTGAGCACCTTGGATCGTCCGGTGGTGGTCCAGGCTGTGGGGACAAACGGCCGATTCTTCCACTTCCTGGTTTTTCAGCTCAACACCACAGATCTGTCAGGAGACTGTGGCATCAAGAACCAGGTACTTTCACTGCTAAGGGCTACAAGCTACAATTCACTGGAATTCTTGACGTGTCATTTTTGATCACATGCTACAACAATATGAAAATTCCACCTCGCACAACTACACACAAATCATTGGATGGTCTGGCTTTAATTAAAGGTAGGAGGCTGTCAATCCTACTTGCAGAAATGTTGAATGCTGTTTTTCTTTCTCGCAGGTTTGGATTGATAAGGACTTAGAGCTGTATGAATATGCAAAAGTCCGACCGATCATCAAGAAGAAAGAAGTTCAGGTATGATGGCTTTGATTTTATGTTGATATGTATAGTATCTGTTTTAATGTATTGTATGCAAATATAGTTCAACAACCAGAAAAGAAAAAAACAATCTAGTTTATTCCTAAAGCAAATAACACAGTGCTGTAGTGTACATACTAAAATGGCTGTGCATGTAATAAGTATCTAGGTTTAAAACGCTAGTGTTTTAGGCTTGTATAATTGCTAAATGTTTTGCTCTCGTCCATTTCAGGTCCCAGCTGGACTGGCAGGATACAACCCTGAGACGTTCAGCAAGTTCTTGGCGCTGTATCTGAACGGAGCTGTGTAGAACTGTGTCTGAGTTATCGTTTGTGTGAATGGACAAGAGACTCTGACTATGTTTTATATATCTGGAATACAAAGAGAAATAAATTCAGTAAACACCAACTTCCTCCTCCTCAACTGACAATGAGCCCAAGGTCTGACTTTGGATTATCACCTGGACTGAAGACTGCTTTTGCTGCTGTAATGGCTCAGTCAATAAAAGTTTGAAGTTTGACATACAGATTGGTCTTCATACAGGTCCTTTGTTATACACTTTCAAAACTGGTTTGAAGATGGTATCTGGTCTCTGATGCATTTATTAAATGACAATGGTAAACTTATGTTTTTTAAAGAATTCTCTGCCAATTATGACCTACAAATGGACAACAATCATTATTGTTACATACATTTTCAAATTTCAAATTTCTTTTATGGATTTGGTGATGATGCTGGTCACCATCATCATCACTTCACTACAGCTGGTGAATTTGCTGCTGTCTTTATGAACCCCACTCTTTACTCTCAGGACAAAGTGTCTTTTCCACTGTGCACAGAGGTCTTCACCTCCTTCTTCAATTCCACTTGTTCAGAGATTTTTAAAATCATTGCTCCTTTCAGGTGCAAATCTGTCAGGACCAAACCAGATCCTTGGGACACCACCCGTAGGCAGAGGTGCAGGCAGGCCGAGCGCAAGTGGAAAAAAGATAAGTTACATGTATCACTGGGTATATTGAGGGACAGTCTTACTGAGTATCATTAAGTAATAAGTAATTAAATGTTGGTCAAAGCAGCTAAATGTTAGTATCTGTTAATTCCACCTAATTGTCCTAGATGGCTATTCAATAAAATTCAGTCTGTTATAAATCCATCTAGTAATGCTCTACACCAGGTGTGATGATAACCTGTGATAATTTCCTTCATGATTTTGTTGACAAAATAGCCATTGTTAAACAGAGCATTAAGAACATGTCTGACAGTTTTGACTTGTGCTCTTGGTCCTCTCTGTGTTTAATGTGTTTGAGCCAGTATCATTCTCTCCTCTCTGAGGTGGTCCAGAGGCTGAGACCGACCAACTGTCCTCTGGACATTATACCATCTAAAGTACTTAAACAGGTTTTTAATACAGTGGGCCCATGCCTCCTCTCATTTATAAACAGCTGCCTGAGTTCAGGTTCTGTACCAACTGTATTCAAGCACACAGTGGTCAGGCCTCTGCTAAAAAAAAAAAAAGCTTGATCGTACTGTTTTGTCTAAAATTTAGACCTGTGTCACATTTACCTTTTTCTATCCAAAATTTTGGAAAAGATAGTTTTCTTTCGGTTAGTCTTTTCTGGAGAACAATCAGATCTTTGAAAAATACCAGCCTGGCTTCAGGACACGACACAGCACTGAGTCCGCTCTTCTCAAAGTACCTGTACTGCAGTGGTTTAGGTCAGATTTAATGGATAGAGGAGGTGACCTCTCCTCAGCCCCCTTGACCTCTGGTGTGCCACAGGATTCTATTTTGGCCACCGTTTTATTTTCTTTATAACTGTTGCCTTTAGGTGCAGTTAATTCAAAGCACAATATGTCCTTCACCTTTCAAAGGTTAAACTCAATTGAGTCGCGCTGACCTGGAGAAAGTTATCCATTCTTTTGTTTGCTTCCGCATAGATTACTGTAATGCACTCTATGTAGAGGAGTGTTCTATGTTTGAAGCTTGTGTAAAATGCTGCTGCACGTCTGCTAACAAACAGTCACAAAAATGGGCACATCTCACCTGTCCTGTACTCTGCTTTGGCGCACAGTCTCCTGAAGATCCCCCGGTCCAGGTGCAAACAGTGGGGCAATTGTTCTATTGCAGTGATCTTAAACTCTGGAACTCTCTGCCCATTTAGTTATGTTCCATCACTGACCTGCCTCTGTTTAAAGCTAAACTAAAGACCCATTTATTCAGAATTCTTTTTGGCACTTAGTGGCTCCGTGACACTGCTCTGTTTTTATTGTTGTAATGTGTTTTTAAACCTATTTGTAATTATGTTTATCTATTGTTAATGTTGTACAGCACCTTGGTAAATCTGTGGTTGTTAAATAAATGATTAATTGATTGATTGAAACATTCAGTGGCTATGGCTGATCCAAAATGACCGATCGGGCATCTCTTCCGACTGCATTCTGGAGGGCAATGAGGACCCAGAAGGCTAGCATTACAATGTTTTATGTTTATATATGGGTTTTGTAATGAAAAAAGGCCCAAAAGAAAATTGTATTGAAATTAAAAGCATTAAGAACAGATCAAAGCATGTTAATCAAAAACAGAAAAATTATAATTAAATGCAACAGATTGCAATTGTTAACAATTACAGTAACTGCAAGAACATGCTGTTGTCTGTTGACAAAACCAATGGTCTCGTGGTGATTTCAGTTGAAAAAAAAGGTATAAATTGAAATCAAATGAATAGGCCTATGTCTAAAATAGGACGTTTACACATAAATTAAAACTTGTTAAAAATGCTAAAAAAGGAAGTGGGTCACTAATGAAATATGAGTAGCCCATCGTGGAAAAGACGTTAGACAAACACTATTATAGAGGAGAAAGGCGTTGGATACAGACAGTACGTTGTTTTGCAGCTTTTAATCTACAAGGTTTTGTGTTGAAAGTCCCAGATCGGAACTTGAGTTGGACGGTTAGCTTTGCGGGAGCGGAGCAGGACACTCCTTTAGTCCCAGACCTGCCACTGTCGTCTTCCAGGTCTGTACAAAGTGCTTTTTTTATTATTATTATTTTTTTTAAGTTTTTTAAACTTTTGCAAATGTCCAAACTTTAAAATGTTTGCACAACGCCTATTTGTGTTGTGTTCGTAGTTTTAAGTGTACGCTAGCTTTAGCTGAAAGTTTGTGTCGTCTGGCTGCATCTTTTATTTTTAATTTTTAATTTTTTTTTATTAACGTAGAAATGACTGACGAATGTTGGATGTATGAAGGGTGGTTTGGTTTTTATTCTCACTACTTCACATGTTATTACCTGAATTTCTTTTTCTACTTTTGCCCTTTGGTGACCCTGCTTGTGTTTACTTAGAGAAACCACACACCTCAAAGTTAGAAATAAAAAACGATTGTGTTTAAATTAATGTAACTTATTTTTTCTTGTTAATTTGTATATTGAATTTTCATCTGAAGTCACACATTAAAAGTATAGTACTGTATTTAGTAATTGTGACACTATTTTGTACTATTTGGTGCTTCCATTGGCTGGTCTAACAGTTACACCAGGGGCTACAGTTTGGCCTTATGACACTCATCATGATGAAAAATACAACTGGCAGGGACAACTGAAAAGAGAAAAGATAAATAAATTAATTGTTATCATGTGAAAGAAAACAACAATCTGTTTTTAACTGTTCTGTTTTTTTTAATGTTAGCTACATCATTGCTAGCAAAATATCATTAACTTCAAAGTATATTATGAGGGAAAGTTTGTAAAAACATACATTAAACATTCATCATGCATACAAAGGTGGTTGTTATATATAGGTTATTATGCAATTATTTTATTGGTTCTTCCTACTTAAGATCAAATTGGGCTGTATATTGCCCCTGAACTTAAATGAGTTTGACAAACGTAGTGATATATGGGCTTAAAACGATATCACACATGATGTTAGCACATTAAAAAAGACAGAAAGACGGAGCAAAAGTTTAATGTCAAACTTTTGGCAAACTGGTGGATAATGTAGTTAAGTGTAAAATGTTTTAGCTTAATAACATGATTTAATTGTGTTACTACAGAAAAAATATTAAAAGTTAAGTTTTTTATAATGTTACTTGTAAATGAGAGAATGAATCAAATGAAACATCAACTGGATCCATTATGTTGTTGTTTTAGTCAAAATAAAAAACAAAAGTGTAATGCCAGCTTGTGTTGTCTTATAATTTTTTGTAGAGTCACTTCTAGAAATGAGTTCCCAGCTGTCAGACCTGGAGAAAGACGAGGATGAGGAGGAAGTGGAGGAGGAGATCGAGGAGGGCTCAAACCCGACGCTGGTGAAGATGAGTCAGATCGTGATGCCCTGCCACAGCAACCATCAACAGGAGTTGAGCGTGGGGCAGCTGCTCAAGTGGATGGACTCCACCGCCTGCCTCTCCGGTCAGTGTCAGCCAGTGCCCAGAAAACTGGAACAGAACAGGCAGGAAGTGACAGATTTTTGTGTTTTCAGCCGAAAGGCACGCTGGGAGTCCGTGTGTCACTGCCTCAATGGACGACATCCACTTTGAACACACTATCAGGTAAACGTGTCCCTCTGAATGTAGAGTTTGTGTTGTGTTGTGTACTGTTATCGTTGTGGGTCATCGTGTTTTGTTTGCCTGTATTCAGAGTGGGCCAAGTGGTGAACATCAAAGCCAAGGTCAACAGAGCCTTCAACAGCAGCATGGAGGTCAGACATGTTTTTTTAAAGCTTATTACAAGTGGTTGGAAATTTTTTTATATTCATATCTAAGGCCTTATTTCTAAAGGTTGCATATGCTCAAAATGAGGCTGAAATTTGCGTGGGATCTATAAAAGTCAGTAGTCGTGAAATTGTGCATGAAACGCTGATCCCGGCGTATGCACATTTTGGAGACTTGGCACAAAGGCAACGCACACAGTGAGGGTAGGAACTGCAGCATATTTTAAAAAATTACTGACGTGAGTTTGATTTTGTTTTGTTTCACTTTATTTATCTCTAAAAACATATGAATTTTATTTGGACATAATCAGTAAGCAAATGCATTGTTTTTTGTTTCCTTGTTGTATTATTGTTCAAAATAAAGCGGTTCATTGCGGCCCTGAGTGAAGAAGTAGTGGCTCGGGTTCATGGTCCTGTTGTGGAACGCGGTGATCCTAATGACTAAGAGGCTGGATTTATGAAATAACTATTAGACATGGTCCTGAGCAGCTCCTACAAATGCTCCATTTAGGGCTGTTTGTTTTTAAGACCCACTGTGGCAAATTGCAGCTCAATATGTTGCTCTCTAAATTGTGCACATCTCTCACATACCCTGACCTCCCTAGCACCACATCGCAGACGCTTATTCTTCTGCACATCTGCAGTCAGTACAACTGTCTCAGTCTGTGACTGCGACGGCTCTCCCTCCTTTTTAATATTCATCACTCATTTCATGTTACAAGTGCTGGCCCTGGCCTATGTGGCGCCCTAGGTGACATTTTGTGTGGTGTCCCTTGCATTATGACCAATATCACGTATGCTATTTTTGTTTTGAAACTTGAGCAGTTAAACTGTTGCTACATAAAGTTAGCTTTCCTTTGTATTGCTGCTAACAAAAGGCTGCTTTCTGAACAATTTTGAACGGGCCAAACAGCTGAATATATATACAGCTCTGGAAAAAAATCAGAGACCACTGCATTTTTTTTCCATTGAATCAGCATCTCTACAAGTATGGAAGCCATTGTATTCCAATGTATGTTGAATCTCAACACAGGTGATCACCTGAACCAAATCTTAGTTAATAAGGAAAAGTGTATATATATAAAAAAAAAGCTTCTGTGATCATCACTATCCTTATGCCAACAAATGCTCTAAATTACAATATTTTTATTTGGAATTTGGGGAAAATGTTGTCAGTAGTTTATAGAATAATACAAAAATGTTAATTTTACCTTAAAACATACCTATGAATAGTAAAACCAGAGAAACTGATAATTTTGCTGTGGTCTCTTAATTTTTTCCAGCGCTGTATTCTCTACCATCATTTATTCTGGCTCGGTTCTGTGTGAGTCTGCCTGTGCGTGAGCAGCTCTGTGTGCGCTGTCTGTGAGAGCACAGCTACTCAGCATGTCTCTGTGATTAGCTCCGGCTGCCTTTGTCTATTCTCAGAGCTCTAGCTGTTGTGCCACTAGTTCACTTTTTGTCAGTCAGTTGAGGCGCCCTACATATATCTGGAGCCCTGAGCATTTCACTGATTATATTGAAGGTGATTTTTTTCACAATTTTTCAACAATTTTGTGGCGCCCCTGGAGGCCATGGGGCCCATAGCATTTGCCTATATTGCACAGCTTCCGGGCTGACGAGTAGGCCTGTCACAATGACAGTGTTGTGTAATATATTGCACCAGAATTAATTGCGTTAAACAATATTATTGCAATGTTGCAAACACTGCAATTTGCAGTGTTTCCTCTGGGCAAAATGCCTTGGCGAGGTGGACAAAGGTCACACGACCTGCTATTTTGGGGTTGCGAGCAGGGAGAGGTAAAAGTAATAATAATTTATCTACTACATATTCTACAATTTTGTTTTTGCAGAGACTAAATGCATTAAAAAATAGTTTTAACTCTTTTATTTGCTCTGCTTATTAAGCTGAACTGTGGACCTAGCAACAAATATTAATATCAACAGAAGGACGAGAAATAATTTAATATTCTATATTTATATTAGTTTAATTCCTTCACAGCTCTACCTTTATTTAACAAACGGTATAGCCTGTGTTTAATTTTATTAATAAAACTACAGTAGTAAATAGAACAACAGCTCATTATCAAAGCTCACCTGAAAGGTTAGAGGTCATGTTGGTGAGAAAAAGGCTGGTCAGGGGCTCCATGGTAACGCTCAGAGGGAGGAGTCTGTGAAACTCCAACAAACTGTTGCTCATAAAGTTAGCTTTCCTTTAGCTTGCTGCTACAACAGGCTACTTTCTGAACAACTTTAAAATGGACCAAACAGCAGAATATATCGCTCTCTGTCTTTATTTCATCTGACAAGTCTGATAACGTGCTGCATTCATCTTGCCATCCATTTTGACCAAGTTTCCTGTGCTTTTTGTATCTCACACATCCCCAAAACACCAGTGATCCACCTCCATGTTTCACAGTAGGAATGGTGTAACTTTCATCATAGGTGTCATTGACTCCTCTCCAAATGTAAAGTTTATGGTTGCCATATATATATATGGTACATATCATGTAGGGGCCGGTCTATCATCGTTCTGAAGGGAGCGTTGGTGTATTTTCTCTAAAGCCTGGCCCCGCGTGATGCAGAGCTTGCGGGTTTGACAGTGTGCTGAGTTACAAGCACCTCTCCAGGTAAAGAATGATGACACACTGAGTCCTGGACAAATTTACAGCCAAACTGTGCATTCTTATGCTCCGTGATGAAAACAGACTGCAGCTTGAGTGTTTGGGGCTGAGCTGACAGACAGTAAGACAATGTATGGCTGCTGCATTTGTTAATTTTTTGCACGTACATTGCCAAAATGCGAGAGACAAGATCAATGCTTAAAATGGAAATGTAGATTGTCCCCACTTATGGGCTGCACGGACTGTGGTCACACTCATGTCCTGCCTCTGACTCTTCTTTGTGCAGTAAAGGGAGATGTTAATGTGTTGCTGGTTTATAGCTAATCCTATTGCGGACTATTTCTGTCACAATTAAATTGACGCACATATACCCTTTAAGCCAGAGCATCTCCAAGACTTTTGTTATTTTAACTAAACGTATGATGACAATTATGATCTAGGGCAGTATTTTTTTCAAACACTATGGCAATACTGGCCGTCTATACCAGTTAAAGTAGAGTCTAGTCCGGTTTGTGATTCTTCAGAGGTGCCCCATTCTTTATGCTCCACCTCGGATCACAATAAAAGCGCTGCAAGCTCTTCCAATGATATCTTCTAAGGCTATCTTAAGTATTTTTTATTTTGTTTTATGTTAAAATAGTTTTAATTTGTTTAAATGTAATTTAACATGTTTAAATTATCACAGGGAGAGTTCCAGTTTTGCTGCAATCATTTTAGTCTGAAAAGCAGCACATCAGGTGGTAACCTGTGTGGAGGCTTGTGCTCCCGTTCACTTCCGTTTTTTTGGGTAAAACCCACACATTAGTGCCTCGTATTAAGGCAAAATTTATTCAAAGATAGATTTGCATTGTCCTTTTGTTGAATGTAGGCGTGGAGAGGCGGATTTACGTCTGCACTTTTCTGCTCCAGGTGGGATAAAGCAGAAATTGTGTGCCGCTGAGCGTACTCACAGTTTTGTAAATCAGGATATTTATTGCTGTGTGCCATTTTGGCCACTAGACATACACACTCGCCTGAGTGATTTCTGGAAGGAGGTTTTTAAATGTCTCAGGTGGTGCTTGACTTTGGGCTAAGGCCCCTGGTGGCCCTGTTTGGGAAACAAGCATAAAAGAAGATTTAAAGAGCTACCTAACAAGAATGTTTAATCCTACTGTGAATGTTTATATCAAACTGGGATGTAGGCATTGCTAATTAATCGTTATTGCAGCATCAACATGATATCTAAGGACTGCTTGCATAGCAGTAATATAATGGTCTGATATGTATTGTTGTATTGCTACAGGTGGGCATTCATGTAAGCTGTGAGGACCTTTTCTTGGACCGTCACTGGCGTGTCTGTCACGCTAACGCCACTTTTGTTACGCAGCGCTCCAAAACGGGAAAGAAGGTTGGTTGTTCAAAACTTAAGTCACATTTCTGAGCATATCTGATTTAGTTGTTCATGAATAGTTGCCATTGTGCAACAGGGTAATAGCTACTGTTGTGTGTATTTGTAAGTGTACGTGTTCTCACAGGTGATGCTGAAGCCCCTGGCCACTCACTCCCAGAAAGAGCAAGTTGAATACAGTTTGGCGGCCGAGAGACGCAGAGTGAGGATGTTACACGATGACATCATAAGGGACCTGCTGTCGTTTGGGTCGATGGAGGAGGGTAAACCACAGCCTATTTGTACAAAATTTTTTATTTTTTGGACAGTTTATCAACCTCTCCAGTTTGACGACAAGTTTAGAGCAATCCCTGTGTGATGTACAGAGTCAAATAGGAGATGTCTGGGGCACAGAGCAACTGTCTGATTTTAAAGTTTAGAAAGATTGGTCTTTTACTGTTTACTGCAGCAGTATTTACCTCCATCTTCAGATCAACAAAGGATCAAAGCTTTGAAGGTCTTGGAAACTGTGATGAACTAACCTGACCTGTACTATAACACTCTTTAGATTAAGTTATTCTCTGATCTTTCACACTCAGCTGAAAATCCAGAGGTAGACAATGCAGTGGCTGCAGAGAAAACCAAAGTAGAGAGTGTCGAACTGGTACTTCCTCCTCACGCTAACCACCAGGTTAGAACCACTCACTCTTTTGTTAATGTTTACCTGATTTAGTTTAGAGAAGAGAATGACCAGCTATATTTAAAGGAAGGAAGTGTAGTTTATGGTCTTTACAGCAACATGTGTACAGCTATGGGGCTGCAGGGACAGGCTGTTGTTTGTAAACAAAGTCAGTGGAAATGGGGGAAAACAATATGTTTCATAAACATCTTAAACCTAAAAATGTAGGCTCTAAAATAAACTATAGCCATTGATTATATAGTTGCAAGGAAATAGTGCAATTATGTACTCATAACTATTAAATCATGTGCTGCCTGTTCATTGTTTTTTACACCTGCCTTTCATTCTTAAGGTAAACACATTTGGAGGACAGATCATGGCTTGGATGGTGAATGTGGCTACAATAGCTGCCAGGTATCATCACAATCAGACATAACAAACAATAAAAAATAAATTCCACTCGGCAGGTGCCATTGCATGTGGGTTCTAACGTTGAAATTAACTAGATGTTGAAAGAAGAGTAAATGAGCTGTACAAAATAAAAAAATTAGAAAGCAAAGCTGAATAATTATATCACCAGAGAAGTGGGAAGGTGTTAAATTAGGCTAAAAGTGTGTGAACATGAACAAAATTAAAAGATGTTGAATTAGATTAAAGAAGCTGAAAGTTGAATGACTTAGAAATATGTTATAATAAAGATAGACAAAGTTTAATAGAACAATTTTGAACATGGGAACAGGTTAACATCTTTTAAAATCAGTAAAATACCCTGGAAACAGTTGGGAAAGCATTAAACTAATTATTTAAACAATGAATGACTGCTGAACATGTGGATATCAAATTTATTTTAATTGAAAAAAGTGAAATGTGTAAGATTTGTGTGTTTGAGGGAAAAGATTTTTGGAATGGGAGTTTATTGGGATCTGGGCCAGAACTCCTGTTCTGCTGAAGCTCATAATACAAACGCTACATTTTCTGAAAGGGCACAGATTCCTCTACAGTTTTCACATATCTTCATTACATGAATACATAATTAGTGGAAGTTAGAGGGGCTAAACATGAATGTTGTGAACACTGTTGAACGTTTGCTGACAGTTGAAACATAGAAACCATGACAACTCATTGTAAAGTTTAAAATGTCCCAAAAAGTAAAAATGAACTGATTCCTCAAAAATGGTTTAAAAAAAAAAGTTGAATATATGAAAAGCTGAAAATCTTATAAGAAATTAATGGATAAATAAAACAACATTATAAAATAAAATTATAAATCTCCAAAATGATTAAACAAACTAGCAACTTTAATTTAGACAGGTTTTAAAGTTTGAGCAGATGAAATCAGTTGAAATGTGAAAGAGTTTAAAACGCCTGAAACTCTATTAAAGACAGACAAGAGAACTAATTGTGGTTGCTGATATTTTGATATTCTCTAGTCGACTGTGCCAGGCTCATCCCACTCTCCGGGGCATTGACATGTTCAAATTCCGAGGCCCGTCTCAGGTTGGGGACAGACTGCTGCTAAGGGCCATCGTCAACAACGCCTTCAAAAATAGGTATCGTTTGTTAGAAGCTCCCGGTCACAGTAAAAGTCCAAATCAAGCATAAACTGACAGTGTTTTGTTCTGCAGTATGGAGGTGGGGGTCCGCGCTGAGGCTTATCAAGAGGAGGGGCCAAACCGACACATTAACTCCGCCTTCATGACGTTCGAAGTCCTTGGCAACAATGGGAAACCCTGTACATTACCGCGGATACGCCCTGAACCTGTGGTCAGTCTGCTTGTTTAGTTTCACAGTCCATTTTGTCATGCTTTTCAGAAACAAGAAAGCATTTTTGTCTAAGCAAGTTATTATTATTCTTATGTCCCATATATTTTTGAAGAAACCTCATTCATAAATGAGGTTTCTGCAAAGGTTTCTCATAAATCTTCTACTGCTTATGTTTTGTCACCCTAGACAATTGCCAGTCAATCTCAGAGCTAACATTTAGAGACAAATACTGATTCTAATAGAAATAGATTATCCAAGTGTCATGATAGGCGTGTGAAGAAAATGTATCGATTTGTCTCTCTCACAGGAGGGTAAGAGGCGGTGTGCTGAGGCCATAGCCAGGAAGAAGATCCGCTTGGACAGGTATATGTGTAGGCGTTTCCCAAAACAGCTCTCTACAACCTTTCCGGACCCCCTTCCACTTCTTTTGCGATAGGGTGATTGCGAAACCATTTAGTGTCAAGTGTGAGTGGCTTATTGAACCCTCCAGAGTGAGTCTGTACTGATACTGACTCAATAGCTGCTTGTCATAGAAGATGCTCCAGACAATAGGGATTCATAAACACGACATTAAAGTGGCACGCGTAATTTTTAGCCCAAAAATACATATTCTTGCTCTTATTTTGATTGTTAGATATGAAAATCTCAGCTGGATAGAAACCTTCTGTAACTTTCCTGTCTTGGGACAGTAGCTTATTGCGAGAGCTTACATGAGTGACGCGCTTTGCAGCTTAAATAGAGGCTACAGAAGTAGTCCAATACACTAATACCATAGCAGAATCGTATTTAAACAAAATACACTAAAGTGACCCTAGTGTTTCAGAAGACCATTGTGACACCTTTTTTACCATTGACATCAATAAATATGCCACCGCTGTGATAACAACAGAGTGTGTATGTCAGGGGTATCCAACCTTTTTTCCATAGGGAGTTACATATACAAAATGAAAATGGCAAAGAGCTACTTGTGTTTGTAACATTTATTCTTATAGCTTATTTTAACGCAAACAAAATGCATTTTGAACTTACAGGCGCTTACATTTTTTGCACAATTTACTTGTATTTTAGCAAAGCTTGACACTGGTCAAGGGAATGCCATTCAGCTGCAAGTGTTACTACTGAGAGTGCAGGGCTGGAGGGGAACTGGGTAGGGACATGTTTCAGAAAGGCCCTCAAATTATTTGTATTTTAAGATTTTTCCACTGTACTAAACACCTGTCTTTTGTTTCTAGAAAGTACATAATTTCTCGGAAGCAGGCAGAGGTCCCACTGTCAGTGCTCTGGGATCCTAGTAACCAGGTGAGAGTTTAGACTCAAAAATATAAAACAGATGCAGAAAGCGGTTGTGTTCAAACCTTGTTTTAAGATGCATTCATTTTTATTTTTTTTATTTTATTCTTAATGTCTGGCCATAAAAGCAATAATAGTAAATGCTTTTCCTACCTGCACAGTTTTATCTACGCCAGAGAGCAGATGAGCGGGCTGATACGATATCTTGCATTAACAGAGCCTTGAATGAACCCTTTCAATTGTGTGATCAAAGGTCTGTGTGGTTCATTTATTCACCTACTCTAAGACACATAATAACAAACTGTTTCAAAGTAAAAGCATCATCTATATTAGACCTCTGCTTGCTGAGTAAATGTCATTTTTGTCATCATTGAAGCTTCCAGTTGGCTCTATTACCATACCAAAGCAGTTGGCCAAAAAGCTGTACCCAAGAAAAGTGAGAGATTAAAAACAGCATTAAGATTTAACACGCAAGAGACGGATTAAACAGCAAAACTCAATATTTGAACAAACAATGGCATCTAAAAATCTTAAAATCTATTCTAAAACGCACCAGCAGCCAGTGAAGCAAAAGCTTAAATTAGTAAGCTGTGTCAATGATTAAGTTTGAGCAGTTGTTAAAATCCAAGCAGCAGAAAGAACGATGTCTGGCTTATTGCCATGTTAAGTGCGTTTTCATAGTTGAGACAAGTTGTGACAGTTTTAAAAATCTTGCCGTGACAAAACTGGGTGAGTCAAGCCTGTTGTTTTGACTAGAAATTTTTTTTTGGTCATTGCTCAACATACACACAGAGACTCCATCCCATGATCAATATACACCGTGTACACAATTATTAGGTATTGTATTTACTGCATTGTACTACAGTGTCATTTTGTTATTGAACAACTACAGTGCTCTTGGTTAATCCAAAATGTTAACAAACCCTCAAACCTGAACATTTAAGTAGTAAAAGTGAAGTTTTGGCTTTCTTAAGAGAATATCTACATGTACACCATTATGTGTTTCCCAACCTTTTTTGAGCCTTGGCACACATTTTACATGAGAAAAGTCACAAGGCACACCACCAAACAAAAATGGCACAAAAACTATATTTATTGAAAAGTAATGAAAATCTAGTCTTACTGAAACCTGGGCCTGTTTAGTTAAATACAAAATTTATATTCATGCAGGAATTGAAGGAAGGCACACACAAAGATCAAAGTCTGAGTCTCTGTCTTTTGGTCATATTTATAGCCGTCATCCTTGAAAAGCCAACCTCGCATTGGCTGTGGAGAAAGAAGCAGAACGGAAATAGTTTGACTCGGTTGGTTCCCAGTTTAACATGAATCCAAAGGCAAGAAAACTTTCATTGTATTGTATTGAGCTTACTTTTTTGGCTTTCTTCTGCCACTGCTCAGGCTAGAGCCTTTATCTGGGTCAAAATTTTTTCCAGGACCCAGGTCAAATTGACTACTATATATTTTCTAATATTTATCCATCGCTTTTATCATCGATGGATAACCTGCTGAGTTGTCCAAGCGTCTCCCATGGAACCGCCTAAATGGCCGTTGTGTAAGGGCGCCGCCATACCCCAAAATAAAGCTAAATACGGCGATATACTGCCGGCTCCAAAAGCGGAAATATAAGGAGAAATCCAATGGCGACTTCACGGGTGTAAATAAACATGTTTACAGCCTGGTACAAAAGATGGCTCTGGTCTCTAGAGCAATGTTTTTACTACATTACAACTCTGAGGGGAGGGTGTGAATTTTTGATTATTACGTCCGTTTATGCTATCTAAAAACTATTGTTTTACTATGGAGTAAAAGCCAAAAAGCCCAGATGTAACGGCTATTTTATTGCCGAATCGTAACAACAATATAAGTAAATAGGGGACCAATGGGCGGATTACATCCACTATATAAACAATCAATGGCGTTGTCTGCCCTCTAGTGAAAGAGCGTGTAAAATGTTCTGCATGTCACTTGCGTCTCGCTTAGAACCAATTAGGTGTAATTGAATAATTTTCGACGGCACACCTGACAGTCCTTCACTGCACACCGGTTGAAAAACACAGGTGTAAAATAAGTACTCATAAGTTTACATACCCTGTCAGAATTTGTGATTGTTACTCAAAAACCTTTTTTACCTCAAAAAAAAAAAGAACAAGTATGTGATCCTTTTGGAATTTAATTGTTTCTGACTAAATTTGTCTTAAAATGTGATCTGATCTTCATCTAAGTCAAGGGTATTGACATGTATATAAAAATAATTACACAAAAAAATCAAATCTTTCATGTCTTTATTGAACACACTCATTCAACATTCAAAATGGCAGTGATTGTTCTTACATCAGTCAAATCCTGATGTTTCCTGTACCATACTTTACAGTTGGGATGATGTTTTCATGATAATATGCCGTGCCCGCTTTACGTCAGATGTAGCGCTGTGTGTTTCTTCCATATAGTTCAATCCTAGTTTCATCAGTTCCCAAAACATTTGTGCTGGTTTGCAAACTTCAGGAGTGCAGCAATGTTCTTTTTAGTAAGCAGTGTCTTCCTTTATGGTGTCCTATTTGTTCAGTGTGTTACGTATTATAGACTCATGAACAGAGATTTTAGCAAGTTCCAATGATGCCTTCAAATCTTTGGCTGTCATTTGGGGTTGTTTCTTTATCTCATTGATGAGTCTTTGTTGTGCTTTTGGTGTCATTTTGACTGGACCCAACTTCTTGGTAGAATAGAAACAGTCCCAAAGCAGCTTTATTTGTAGACATCACCAGACTGTAGACTGGTAAATTTCTAAATTCTTTGAAACCCTTTCCAGTATTATGTAAAACAACAATTCTTGATTGTAGCTCCTCTCAATGATCTTTTTGGCGAGGCATGGCTCACATAAGCGTGTTCTTGTGCAGAGCAAATTCCAAAAGTTTGATGGTTTTTTAATCAGTCAAAGTAGTAGCTTTTTTGAGGTCATTCATTCAAGGGTTCATATACATTTTCTACAAGCACTTTGGTTGTTCTTAATAAAGACATAAAACATCAGAATTTATTTGTGCTATTATTTTTAGAGACATCATGTTTGTCAATACCCTTGACTTAGATGAACATTTTAAAACAAATTTATTCAGAAAACCATGAAATTCCAAAAGGTTCACATACTTTTTCTTGCCAATGAAGTAGTTGGGTAAAGCCATTTATTGTCTAACAACTGTGTTTACTCTTTTTAAGAAACACAGAACAGAATGACAACAGAAACTACCCAAATGACCCTGGTCAAAACAATTTTGGCCTGATAACATGCACACAAGTTGACACAGAGGGGTTTGAATGGCAACTAAAAGTAACCATCTGCACCTGTGATCTTTTTGTTTGTAATCGGTGTGTGTGTATAAAAGGTCAGTGAGTTTCTGGGCTCCTGACCCTTGCATCTTTTATTCGGTGCTGCACTGACGTTTCTGAATTCCGAGTCATGGTAAAAGCAAAAGAATTGTCAAAAGATCTGCCACAACTGCCAAAAAAATTGTTTGGGATGGAAAGAAAAACCCACAAATAACTTTAGCTGAAATACAGGACTTTCTGCTAAAAAGTAGTGTGGCTACACGCGTCAACGTCATTGATTACGTTCGACTGCAAAATAGCGCAATAGTGATAGCGACTTGTGCTCCTGGGAATGGAGTTCCATTCAATTACACAATCACACAATTATCAAAAGTCTGTGAATACTTTAAACAGAGACCAAATAAAATGGTCCTGCAAAACCGAAATGGCGCACCCCGGCAGCACAACTGTGATGCACGAGTCCCTCAGAAGAAAACATCCTGGCGCTATCTAACCTCAAAATGACAAGCCATCTGTGTAACTCTTTATTATTACAGTTAGTTTTGGGAGTAATTGTTGCGTTCTTACCTGATGTGTTTTGGTCGAGAATTAATTCATATATGCTAGATAATAATGATAATAGCTAACAGTATAACGTATATTACTGTATAGGTTACTTTGGCAAAAAAAAGTTAACTTTTAATTAACATTTACTGGTTGTTAGAAGTTATGCTCACGTAGACCTAAAATGAACTACTAGATTTACATTAACAGTATGCTGTAATCTGGTAGTGTAAGTGAACATATAATTAGGCTACATGTGCATTTTTGTTTATTTTTGACACAAGCCAATTAAATAAAACATAATGATAAGTACGTGATTAATAACAAATTATCTCCTTAGTTAAAAAGAGTTTAAAATGCTTTAATTTTTTTTATAATAAAATACAAATTCCTTACACTCTCTGAAATACAATTAAAATTGTAATCAAAGTATTCATTAAACATTGTAATTAATCACATTCAATTTATTTTAAAATATGCATATTTACTACTCTCTTTAAAATACATTACAGTTTATTAGTGTTCTTTTTTATACAGTTTATAAAAAAAACAGTAGATTTATCAAAAAAGTGAAATTAAAATAATTGTTAGATTAGTCGACAGACAAAAATATTGTTAGTTTCCGCTCTAGTTGCAATACACAATATTAAGAACTGGGTCATTTGGGTAGTTTCTGTTGTCATGATTTAAAAGGAGTAAAAATCACAAATTCTACTTGGCCATGAACACAACTCTACATATTTTTGTGTACATTTTAACACCGTCCATGTTTTAATATCCATGTTATTTTACAGTATCACCAAGATTATTTTTCAGTTTTGTTCCTTTTTATTGTCTGTTGGTTTTTTTGTTAAGACCTATGATTTTGTATGAAACACCTTTTAGCTGAGTTTATTAGAGTCAAACAAATTTCTGTGCATAGCAAAGCTGTATTTTTTGTTGTTATTTGTCTTTCCCCCTTTTTCTTCCCTCCGTCAGCTTCTGAGCAGTGTTTTCCTGTTTGCTCATACCACTGAAATATAATGCAGTATTTGCCTATGCCTATTGTTTTTTATACTGGACTAATTGACTATAAAAAGAATGTGTCTTTTATAAATTCTTCAGGTGTATCTGAGCTACAACAACGTCTCAGCTCTGAAGATGTTGGCTGCTCGAAACAACTGGCGCCTGAGCTCTGAGAAGAACAAGGTATTGAAACAAAATAATGGATCAAGGTCTCAAAATTGTTCAGTTTTATCTTTTATAAACTTATGGGAGGTGGTTAATTTAGAATATTGTGTATTGCCAGGTAAAGTTAAAAGGTTTACAAAATTTTTTTTGGCATATTACTGCAAAACACAAAACAGAAGTGGCAGATAAATAATGTAGGTTCTAAAAAAATTTAATCTACTAAGAATTTATAAAAAATTATACTCTATAAAAGAAGGAATTGTGCATTAACAAAATGTATTTACAGAACAGTGGAAATTAGTTGTAGTGCAAAAATAGTCCAGAAGTGTCTTCAAGTGTCACATGGACAAGAAGTGACAGATGAAGTGTATAGGGTTAGTGGGGTCAGGTGGAGAACTTACTGTTCATATGGCGAGAGGTTCTGGTCCGGAGCCGCCTGCCATAGAAGAGTGTCTCAAAGAGTGTGTCTGGGGTGAGTGGGGTCTGCTGTGATCCGGCCGGCCCGCCCCAGTATTCTGGAGACGTACAGGTCCTGGAGAGATGGGAGGCTGCAGCTGATCATTTTCTCTACTGTGCCTACAATATCATACATACAATCTCTCTTTGTCCCTGATGTTGGCTGCCATACCATACAGTGATGGTGGCTGTGTAGAACTGTACCAACAACTTCACTGGCAGGTTGAACCTCCTCAGCTGGCACAGGAAGAACATCCTCTACTGGGCCTTCTTAATGAAGGAGTTGAAATCCACGATCATCTCCACTGCTTCAGGGTATTCAGCTCCAGGTTGTTGAGAATGCACCAGGACACCAGACGGTCTACCTCCCTCCTGTAGCAGACTTATCACCATCAGAGATGAGTCTGATGAGGGTGGTGTTGTCTGCAAACCCAAGTAGTTTAACAGACTGGTGTCCTGAGGTGCAGCTGTTTTTGTACAGGGAGAAGAGCAGAGGGGAAATGACGCAGCCTTAGGGGGGTTCCGGGTGTCTGAGATGTTCTTTACTAGCCGCATGTTCTGCCTCTTGTCTGTCGGAAAGTCTGGGTTCCACTGGCAGATGGGGTCAGGCACATTGAGCTTGTCCTGGAAGACATTTGGACGAATGGTGTTGAACACAGAGCTGAAGTCCACTAACAGGATCCTGGCAAAGAATTCAGGGGAATCCAGCTGCTGCAGGGTGTAGTAGAGTTGCATTGTCTTTAGACCTGTTGGCTCTGTAGGGGGACTGCAAGGAGTCCGGGAGGTGGTCTTGAGGTGTCATAAGACAAGGCACTCAAATTACTTTGTGACGACAACGGCTCTGTAGGCATAATTTCCAGAGATCTTTGGCTTCTTGGGGACCATAATAATTGTGGAGGACTTAAAGTGTGTTGTGTGTCTCTGTGTGTCTCAGGTTCGTCTGTTCACGTTGGAGCAGAAGTCCATGCTGAGCTTCAGAGTGGAGTCGGACGTGGATGTTCCCGCTCACAGAGCCTTCAATTTTTTAGCTGAGCTTAAACACAGACAGCTCTGGGACTCACATTACAAGTAACCACCTACAAACAACTCATTTAATATTATTGTAATAACACAAAACAAATCTGTGCTTCATCACAATCTCAGAAATGCCAGAAGGTTACTGTCACAGGCTTGGATCAGTTTAGTGTATATACAACTTTTTATAAAACATTTATTTAATTCTATAGCACAGTCCATGTAGTGGGTAATTCAAGTGCTTTACAAAATTTAAGACAATTATACAATACATTTGTGTAAAGAAAAAACAAAAGAAAACACATCATCAAAATAAACCTTACCTTATAACAGGAAGAGTACAGATAAAATTATTTTGGTTACCATTATAGAGGAGTAAATACAGCACCAAAAAGGGGTGTTTTTTTTCAAATGCTTCTAGTGTCTAGTCTAGTGTTGTCAGTCTTTTGTATTATTTGGCCTAAAGGATGCTTAAGATAGAATAAAAGGGGTTCCAAGATAGACCCCTGTGGAATCCCTCATGTCATAACCAATACCTCTGATATATAGTTACCAAATTAAACAAAGTACTTCTACCCTTTGTAGAAGTACTGTGCTATCAAAAAATTTCAACGGTTTCTGAAAGCTAAGATGTTGTGCTATACAGCGCTCTTAAGGCTGTACAATTAGGCAATTAGTTGAAAGGGGTCTGTTCAAAAATATAGCAGACAAATGTTTTTGTTTCTAGGATTTAACAATCCTGTGAATCACTAAACTAATATTTAGTTGTACGACATACGTTTTTTTAAACTGCTTCACATCTGTGTGGCACCAAATTGTGGCACTTCTCAGCTGTTATTCCACTCCATGATTCTTTAACAACATTCCACAATTCATTTTACATTTCTTGGTTTTGCTTCAGAAACAGCTTCTCGATTGGATTAAGGTCCAGGGATTGGGCTGGACACTCCATAACATTCATTTTGTTGGAACCAAGACTTTATTTGTTTACTGTGTGTTTGGCTCATTGTCTTGTTGAAACAAACATTTCAAGGGCAGGTCCTCTTCAGTATAAGGCAACATGACCTCTTAGTATTTTGACATACAAACTGATCCATGATCTCTGGTATGTAATAAATAGGCACCAACACCATATCATGATGCTTCACTGTCTTCACTGTGTCCTGTGGCTTGAATTTAGAGTTTTGGGGTCATCCCACAAACTGTCTGTGGCCCTTGGACCCAAAAATAAGTTTTACTCTCATCAGTCCACAAAATCTTCCATTTCTCTTTAGGCCAGTTGATGTGTTCTTTGGCAAATTGTAACCTCTTCTGCACATGCCTTTTTTTAAACAGAGGGACTTTGCGGGGGATTCTTGAAAATAGATTTGCTTCACACAGATGTCTTCCAACTGTCACAGTACTTTTTTAATAACAATTTTTATTTGTAATTTGAGAAAAATGTTGTCAGTAGATTCTAGAATAAAACTTAATTTTTTTATTTATTTATTTATTTTTTATTTTACCCAAACACATACCTATAAATAGTAAAACCAGAGAAGACTGATAATTTTTCAGTGGTCTCTTATTTTTTTCCAGAGCTGTATAAGAAGAAACCCAATAGCAACTTTACAAGTGTAAAAATCATGTTTACAGCCTGGTACAAAAGATGGCTCTGGTCTCTAGAGCTAAGTTTTTACTACATGACAACTCTGGTCAATAATTAATCAAATAATTTGGGGATTATTTGATTAATTCGTCTGTTCATGCTTCCTGAAGACTATTGTTTACTATGACGTAAAAGCCGAAAAGCCAGGATGTAACAGCCATTTTATTGCCCTGTACCCTGAAGGACAATATCGGTGAATAGGGTAGCAATGGGTGGAAAACGTACATATTTATACAGTCATTGTCTGCGGGCTGGATTGGGCCCACTGCCTTTGTTTGACATGTGATCTAGTGGGTTTCTTTAAAAAAAAAAAGCATTATTTTCCGTTTGGTCTGTAGTTAATTTTGCTCTCATAGTGTATGTCTCATAATCTTCAATTGTCCCCTCTGCCTTTTCTCAACCCAGGGAGTGTGAGCTGATTCACCGTGTGGACGATGATGACTTCCTATATCGAGTGGTGGCCCCCTCAGTTGGACAGGGCACCGTGGGGACCCCTTCATCGAGCCCTAAAAGAGAAGGGATCCTGCAGGACTTCATCTTGTTGGCTTCGAAGAGGAAACCGTGTGGCAGTGGGTGGGTTAAAATGACTGGAACTGTAAATGTACAAAATACCTCTAGACCCATAGACATGTCTTTTATTTTTTCCAGAGATCCATATGTCATTGCTTTACGCTCTGTGTCGCTGCCCACTCACCCTCCAGCTGAAGGGTTTAATCGGGGAGAGGTCCTGTGCGCTGGTTTCACCATCCTGGAGATCACAGACAGCAAGTCTCTGGTAATTCAACATCTCACAGTTAACTTTTTATTCAAGTTAATAAAATCTAAAGTGCTCCCACCTTTCCCTTTCCAAGATAAGCTTGTTTAGAAAATTAGTGACTTCTGTATGGCTCATAGTGAATGTGTACTAAAACACACGCCAAGTGGATAGAATGTACAAAATAATGTAATTTATCGAGGTTAGCGTCTCTCACTGGAGCAGAATTTTTTACAAATTATTATTGCTTATTTTGCTCGAGTGCCTTAATAAGTATGTCAAATTAGGCCTTTTAGGGTGCACGTGGCAGAGTGGTTAGCACTTCTGCCTTACAGCAAGAAGGTCGTGAGTTCAAAACCCGGCCGACTCAAATATCCTCGGCCGACTCCGGTCTTTCTGTGAGGAGTCTGCATGTCCTCCACGTGTTACCGTGGGTTCTCTCCGGGTACTCCGGCTTCCTCCCACAGTCCAAACACATGTATGTATAGGTTAATTGGCAACTCTAAAGTGTCCCTAGAGAATGAATGTGAGAGTGAATGGTTGTCTGTCAATGTCTGTCTCTATATGTCAGCCCTGCGACTAACTGGCCACTGTCCAGGGTGTACCCCGCCTCAGGCCCAGAGCTGCTGGGATAGGCTCCAGCCACCCGCGACCCCTAAAGGGACAAAGCGGTAGAAAATGAATGAATGAATGAAAAATTAGGCCTTTTCTCCTGCGTGTGTAAAATCCAAGATGTTTGAAAAAAACCTTGTCAATTTATTTAGCAACAGCTTTCTGGCAGAACAGACAAAGCACTAATAATCCCTCAGCTAAACTTTGAGGAAACTGACTTGGATTTGACTTGACTAACATCAAACCCATTTCTGTTCACTTAAACTGCTTTAGGGAAAATGAGTCAAACTATGGATCACATGATTGCTGTAAATTCAGTTTCACACAGTTCTGCCATTTGATGTTGATAAATGTAACAATATATTGAGTTTAAATATGGTAAAAAATGTGACGGGATCATTGATCTGTCTGTCATCTGTTCTGTTCTCAGATCACGTACTACAACCAGGCGTCTCCAGAGGTGCTCCCGTACATCTCCACAGACATCGCCGGCCTGTCATCCTCCTTTTACCACATCTTCTGCTCCTGTAGGCAGTACCTGACTCAGAACAGGCTGCCGTCTGGCTGTGAGGATGAGTCCAGCCTCCAGCGAGCCCTGAGCAGCGGCAGCCAGTCGTCGGAGAGCGACACTGAACGACTGACAGCAGTGTTAACGGGCACACAGCTGTAGACACTGAACGGTTTCTACATGGAGATTACCATTTCTGGGTTTAACAACAGAGTTCAGTCTGTATTTGATAACTGAGACATGACACTGTAATAGAGCTAATGCAGGTTAAACTGGAAAGTAGGTTGGGGTCAGATTGGCAGTTTTGCAAAAACATGGATTTGAAAAACTCAAAAGTTACCAAAAAAGCTTTGGTCTTCAAAT
Organism: Neodontobutis hainanensis; assembly: GCA_024349245.1. Lineage (NCBI taxonomy): Eukaryota > Metazoa > Chordata > Actinopteri > Gobiiformes > Odontobutidae > Neodontobutis > Neodontobutis hainanensis. The sequence goes on along the minus strand of JALDNG010000348.1, from coordinate 76,013 downwards.
GAAAGTTAACTTGTTTTCTTATAATTAGAACATAGGTTTACCTTGACATGTTTGACTGCAAAACTTCCTGTAGTCTCCTACAAAAGAGCCACGTGATGTTTTAATGACGAGCTGACAGAAAAACGAGAATATAGTGTATGGTCACACTTAATAGAAAAAAATACAACGGGCCATGAAACGTTCCACAGAACACCCTCCAAACTCCTCCATAAACTCCAGTGCTGCGCGCCTCCTCCCTCACCTCCCATATACATATCACCCCCGTCCTTATAGATCTCCACTGGCTCCCTATACTTCAGCATATTCAAGCTCCTCACCTTTGTGTAGAAACCTGGCCCCACTTACCTCTCTGAGCCCCTCCAGCACCACACACCCATTCGTGACCTCTGATCAGTTGATGCCAGCCGCTGTTCTTTCTGTAAAGCATCATTGAGTATCTTGAAAAGCACTTAATAATTATTATAATTATTTTTATTATTGATATCAAACACCATGTGAGAAAGAAACATGTTGGCAGGAACATGCACACGAGCAACTAAATAAAAAAGCAAAATAAGAAAACCTTAAGTGTGCAATTTCCAATCACTTTAAAAGAGAAAACCATCTAATGGCCTGTGGAAAAGCCAGGATAATTACAACAGAGGAGAACAAACACTGCAGGTGGATTAAAGAGGCAGTTAAAATCCAGAAATGAACCCTGAGGACAATGAACCGTGTCTCACACCTGGGACGCTGTCCTCAGCAAATCGAACTACGGGGGGGGAGTAGGACAACAAACCATGTATTAATCACATGACTCTTCTGAGGAAGACTGCAGGACGTCAAAACATGTCAAGGTAAACACAAAAAAATGGTCTGATTATAATAAAACAAACAAGTTGTCCAAAAATCTGCTTTATTAAAATTTATCAGAGCAGATAATTGCCAGATTTTCAGAATAAAGTCAGATTTCAAATCTACAGAAATTTTTGGGCATTCATATTTGACATCATAAAACATTGAAAAAGGCATATTCTATATACAAATGGATGTGATCACTTTGATCAGAAATTCAAGATTATTTTAGAAAAGGGGCAATAATCTAAATCATGTACTTTTTCTGCACCACACAGTAACATTGTGTTTAGTGCATTTATCCTGGTACGACGGACACCATTACTGGTGACCACAGCTGAAATAGGAAACCTTTTACTGTTATTTTATGATAAAACAAACTAAAGCACTTTCTGCTAAAATATTGTATTTTCTATATTCTATATTCTAATGGGTTTGTTGGGCATCTATATCATGTTTCGGCTGCAGTTCTTTGATGAACATGAAAAAGTCTTGTTTAAGATGTAAATTTTTTTTTTTAAATGAGCCAAATATTAAACCATGTTTGTTTTATTAGAAAATATATGGGGTCAGTAAAACACTAAGCATTAAGTGTTGTTGGGTATTTAAATAATGACACAGAATTTTAATAAAAATGGTTTACCAAGATCTCTCTCTTTAACCCTTATTAACAGTGATATGTTCATAAAGAGGACTAAAAACATTAGCAGCCTCTTAGAACTAAATTTAACAGGTTTTACATTATAAACCCTTCTTGATTCCTAACTTTTGACCATAGAAATTGTTTACTAAAAACATTTACTTAAAAAAAAAAAAAAATAATAGTAAACTTAGTCTGAATTATAAACTTCAGACTAACCTGGTGTCTGACTTTTTGGTGACACTTTGTAACTAAAGTGCAGAGTGCATATCCATACCCCACATTCCTCCATTTTAGAGCGTGTGAACAGCTATGGCTGTCTGTGAACAAACTTATAGAAAAGTGGTCTGATAGTGATTAAATGAAAAAATAAGTATACATTGTTCATCAATGCCCTACACTTTAATGCAGAAACTGCTCTCAATAAAAGAATTGGGCTTTTCCACCAGCAGCACTCAGTTTGTCCTCTGTAGGTCGCAGAAAAAACAGAAGTAATTGAGGTCACAAATTATCTAGTGTATAACATAAAAGATGAATTTACACCAATAAATACCACAAACCTCTCATTAAATTCTTTACCATAAAAATCATTTGGTTTTAGCAAAATAAAAAACTGACATTAAGACAGAACAACATATTTGACAGGGGTGACAGACTTATATTAAAAAAACTGCCCAGAAATGTAATAAACCACAACCAGAATAGAAATCAACATGTTTTAACTGTAAATAAATAAATCTGACAGAAATGTTCCTGTTTTTAATGCAATAACCTACAAACGTAACCATTTTCCACAAAAAAAGTTCACGTGTCAAAATGATCTGAATCCAATAAGCAACAATAAATAAAAACTGTAAATATCTTGTCATTGACCTTTTGGGTTTGTTTCATTAAACCATTTCTTTTCAACGTTTGTGGTTTATTATAAATGTGGGCAGTTATTATTCATGGAGCTGTGATTGATGAATACATCCTTTTGAATCGTGTTTGTGCCGATTCCTCCCAAAGAAGAGTGATAAATATATAGATTGTTTTTGCAGTTGTTTAAAGTTTGTAGTCACAGTTAGCAGTACTCCTTCGTCTCTTCTTCTTTGACCGTTACTAAAAAGCCATCAGGTGGATCTTCACATTTAATGTCCTCTCTGTATTTCCCGCCATTTTGATCATCTTTAGCCTCTTCTGCCTTAACGTCGTGCAAGTAACGCACAGGCCCGGTCCTGAAACAACAGAAAATTACCAAATACTCAGTTATGTCACTTGGCAACAGCTCACTTTTAAATAACTTACAATTGTAAATGTGTGTTCTAGCCATTTAATTTGGCTGGTTCAACTGTAAGTGTTAGTTTGGAGACGCTGGTTGAAGAAGTGGAGCAGTGAACTGACACACAACAGGACGGATGCTGTTCAGAACAACATGGATCATTCCCTGCTTTTGAACAACAGAGCAGCTAGATATTTTTTTTTGTTCCAATAACCCTTTTACAACTCAAAAAACTACTGTATATTGCTAACGTATGGTTGGGTTACAAAAGTCAGGTCAGTACAGATAGGTTTTCATTGGCAAAAAGGCTACAAAGTCTCAAAAACACGCTTGCCTTAATACTTCACCCCTAGACTTTTGGTACGTCTAAGAAAAGACGGAGCTGTGCACTGCATTTTACATTTACATTTACATTTATTCATTTAGCAGATGCTTTTATCCAAAGCGACTTACATTGTTCTACAGTAATTACCAGTGTTACAGCCACTGGAGGCAAGGGTTAAGTGTCTTGCCCAAGGACAAGGTTCATTTTGTTGAACCTTATTTGTATGTCTCAAATAAACTCATCTTGGGCTTGTTATAAATCAAATTCTAAGAAGGATGATAAAACAAAGCTAGAATTCATTAGTAGGGCTGAAACGATTCCTTATTTTTCTTGCAGTATGCATTGAAACATACAAAAGGTAAATTTCAGTGACAATAGATTTTCATACTCTATTAGACAGCATTTTATTTATGTGTTTTCTTATCTATTCAATAGCCTATATTTAGTCTCAGGTATTTTATTTGTTTGTATAAATAATGTTAATGTTTTTGAAAAAAGAAAATCTTATATATTTGTTTATTTGTGTTGAAAAATGTACAGTTATGCTATTTATCCAAATATCAAAATTCTAGTTATTTAACAAATAAAACAAAGCTGTATACCACTCACCCATCTGAGGTCAACTCATGCCAAATGGTGGACACAGTGGTTTTTTCCCGTTGAGTTGATGTGGAAACGTTCTCATAACTGCAAAGAAATACAGATACAGATTTTTTATTTTTATGGTAAATGGTGTGCATTTATATGACGCTTTTTATCACCCTTATCAGGCACCCAAAGTGCTTTACATCATGCTTCCATTCACTACAGTCACACCTGGGGCAAACACACTCACACACCAGAGCTGAGGCAAGGAGGGTTAAGTGTCTTGCCCAAGGACACAATGACAGTATGAAGAGTGGGAGGGGCAACATAAGCGCACACTGTGAGAGATCAACCTTATGCACTTATGTCAAAACCATAATCTGCCACTGACTGTATAGACATTGACCCTTTACCTGTGCTGCTTGGTATAACTAATACCTTAATGACAAATAAAAAGGTCAACTTTACAAAATGCTAGCTTTTTGTGCTAGAAAGTATATTTGGATCATAGACAGAATGCCTTCTTAGACTCAATGGCAGAGGATTATACCAGACTATGTGTCCTTGGACTATTTGACATGCCAGCTGCACAACAAAGATGCGTTTATTGAGAAAAACATGGGTACCTTTCTTGTCATTTATTGGTCTGAATATTTCCACAATTCTTAAAGAGCATCATATTTTAGGTTTAAGCTCGCCATCTTGAAAATATAAGTGAAATTCCATGCTCTATTTTTTTCTAACTTGCCCTATCCCATAGCTGAACATCTGTTTGTTCTAAAAGACTCTCTCACTAATGACTCAAAGCTGATTGGTTGTTGCATGTTGGTCTTATTTGTAGTCTTAAAACTGCAAATTATAATTGGACTAGCAAAAGAAAGAACTACAACACCACGGAAGAACAAAACAAAACATTTTTAAAGTGCTATGGGAGCACATCAATGAGCATTAACGTTAGAAAGTAGCATTAAATGGACATTGGAAAATGAAGACCCGTTTCAAACCATTTAAGACCTAGAACAGTAAATCTTTAAGGCCTAAATTTTACATTTTGACATTTTTGACTTAAAAACTCCGCAACCAACCATGGACAGATGGATCTAGTCCAGAAGCTCTTATCACACAAGGCCGACTGACCTTCCCAAATCCAAATCTCATTTTAATTGAATTATTACCACTATAGATCTAAGAACCTTGCAATTTCCTTTAATCACTCTAGAGTGCAAACAATTTGGTCGCCTGTGTGGCCTAATTTTTTAATAATACATAAAAATTTCAGAGGTTGAGCAACCAGCCATTTGAGAAAAGAAAAAAGGCTGAGTGCTGTTCCTAACCACTGTTCCTTAACCTTTGAGAGCTACATCATGAGGTCAACAGTTAGACAGAGGATCCTTACTGATAAAAGGAGCTTAAGTTGTGTTTCCATAACTCCACTAACCTCTCAGCAGAAACACGAGGGGAAGTTACGTTGACACACAACATTCCAAAAATGGATGGAGGAATAAAGAGCTCTGTACAACACTAAAGATCATTATCATTATTAAATGTTTTAAAACACACAACAGCACAGAGTGTGTGCATGTAGCCTATTCAATACAGAGACTAGACAAACATTTCCAACAGCTGTAATCCACTGTATAATATATATATAACCTTTTGTGTAATGGTGCCTGGTAGCTTTAGTCTAAAAAATACACCTGATAAACACCAAACATGTCAAAATATGTTTTTATGTATTTTAAATGCCATTATTCTGCAGCCCACAGTTTTTATGTTGAAAGAAAATAGTCTCTGTTTACAACGGCCGACTTCCTTTTTCTAAATTTGTTGAACAAAGTTGGAGAATGGTAAAAGGAAATACACTGAATACAAGCATTTTCATTTGTTAAACTTGTACATTCGTAAATGAATTATACGTCGTACACGGACCAATGGGTTGTAAATACGGCAGTGCTTTAAGTGATATATATATATATTTGTTTTTTTTTATGACTCCCCTCATCCCCTGAGGTAACAACAACTATATTTAAGGGGGTTTATATACAGCAGTCAACAGCCAACTTAAAAAAATAAAAATAAAATCATTTTATTAGTTGTAGTAGTTGCTTGAGCTAGAAATATAATGTACAAAAGGGTATTACATTTTTTTTTACAACTTTTGTAAACGTTTTTCTACAACCCAACTTTTGCTTTCTGCTCAACAGCCACTTGTGGAGAAATACTGGACTTGTGCTTGGGACCCCACATTCAGGCCCCTCATGATCACTGACGCGGCTGTTGTCATCCGTAGAAGCTTTGTCATTGTCGTTCTCGACCGCAGCAAAGAGCTGCTTTCATCAGCTTGTGTCTGACCTGCAGCGATATCATTCTGTCTTGTGTCAGCCAGCGACTCTTCTGATTCTGACCGTGTTCTTTTAGCACTGAGTCTGAAGCCAGGAGAGCATATCAAGTGATGTTCACTGCATTTGTCTTTTTACAGAGCCGAGTGTGCGGCAAAAGCGACGCATGCGCTTTCCACTGTAAAACTCAAGTGTGTTTGGGTAAAGTAGTCTCTTCTCTCGTAGGACGATTAGGAAGCGTGCATCGTGAAGGGCGCTCTGAAAAGCGGCAGAGCAGGCAAAGGATTATTCGAGTGAACGCCTCCCGATACATCACCAAACTGCCTATAGCTTTACGATGATATTTTCACCCTAAAATTACCTGTCCAGTAAGAATCTGGCGACGGCCGCGTCAGTAGGAAGCCCTTTCTGTGTCTTTAGAGCACGCCATCGTGAAAAAGAATCCCCAAGGCACACTCTGGTTTTGTGTAGCTCTTGAGCCGTTTTTCTCCTCTTCTCATACACCTCAAAAAGAGATTTTCTTTTGCGACTACCTGCTCCAGGTTGTTTCTCAGCCATTTTGCAACTTCGCGGTCAGACCGGTGGAGCAACAATGAATGAAAGCCGGGAACAGCAGCGGAGCTACAAAAACAAACAGGCTGTGTCCGAATCAACATCAACACACTAAATACTCTATAGTGAACTATAAAGTGATTACACCATTTTGTAGTGATGTACGAATGTCTAGTGACTGAAATATAGGGCACTCAAAGTAGTGAGCCGCGAGGGTCACTAGACAGTCAAAGAGACCATAATGCTTTGCGAATTGTATTCGGAAAGCTACATCTGACGTCTACAGACGTACTGTACGTGACTGATGTATGATAAATTATGGCAAGCCAAAATAGGTCCTTTTTGAATCGCGTTTTACTTTAAAACGCCGCAAAAACGCCGTTAAACCCGAAAAACGCACGTAAAAAGCGGCGTTTAAACTGCCAAAGCGCCGTAAAAAGCGTGCCACGCCGTTTTCCATTGTCCCTGAACGCCGCTTTTTACGTGTTACGCCGTCATGCGTTGCAATGCCCCTAGCGGATTTTACGTGACACGCCGTTGCACGTTTAAAGCGTGCCATCGCGCAAATAACGTGCCATGGCGTTCTGTTTATTTTATGATAATGAACCCCACCCTAAAATTTTAGCAGCCACTAAGTTTGAAGGCAGTTCACCCAATGAGCACATAGCTCAAGCAGACATGGCTGGGTGATCACTGATCCCAAGTAAATGATGCCAGTCCATCACGTTAGTTACAGTATTCATACCCCTGTTTTTTTCTTCCCCTCTTTATAAATGTGAATATCCTATTGCATTGCTTTATAACTTGTAATCTATTTTACATAATCACCTTTGTGAGTCAATGGTTTTTGTAAGCCTAGTAGCAATAAAGCATAACTCACACCAGCAGTGGGTTTGGAGAAATGGAAGGGTTGCTGCAAATACTACAGTTTTGACCTTATAATTGTGAGTACCCATTCTATTTGTACAGAATACCTTCATACTGTATATGCCTATACGCTGGTCTTGTAGGCACAGCACAACTGTATTTGGACAGGTTGATGTAGTTACCATTTGATGACAGCAGGTGGCAACACAAATGCATTCATTCGCAGACAAAACTTAAGCTTCAAGTCACCAGTGTGTGGTGTCACTAAATTGTAGGCTTAACCCCCCCCCCAAAAAAAAAAAAAAAAAAAAAGTTACTCACAAGCCAAACTTAAAATTTTTATAGATGTATATTAGGTATTTATATGTAGGTTAAATGTTTGCAGTGGCTTGCATATAGCTATGCACAACTGTATATTCAAAATCTGCTTCTTTCAATACAGTGAAACTATTAAATGTAATAACTTGCACAAGAGTTAAATTGAATAAACTCCTTTACTGAAAACAAAACCATAACAAATTTTATTCCAAAATTTAACAAGACTAACATTAACTGTTTATATTTTTCCAAAGCCATATGAACCCCTAATTGCCAGATCCATTAGCTCCTTGAATTGGTCTTCTTCTGTGACACCTCGAAGGAAGATGCAGTGTGAGGCTGCAGGTAGACGAAAACGGAATACGTCTGGTTCCTGGCCATAAAAGTCTATTTTTTTTTAATTGGTCCATGAATCCCAGAGGAGGTACAGTGTCAGCACCAGTTGTAAATATGAAATTGGATGTCCAATTCCCCCTCTGTTAAAATTGATACATTAATTACATTTTATTCCATAATTAAACGTGACAATTGGTCTAGGAAAGACAATTACCTTGTATGGCCATCAGCCACCATCCCCAGAGGAACACGGTCTCCTCCTCCATTTCCCTCCTGTTGCTGCCTGCAGGACTCCAGTTAATTTTAAAGAGGCTCTGGAGGGTTGTCCTTGTAAGTTTTTCCTCTGCCTTTGTAAATACTGGGACAAACTTCCTCCAGAATCTTATAATTAACTGGCCAAAGGAGCCACACGCATCCATGCCACTCAAAAATTTTTGTGCCATGCTTGCAACCCTAAAACAAAAAAAAAAAACAAAAAAAAGTTCAGTTACTAGAAATTTGAACTTTAAACTAATAAAATGTGAAAATTATATTAGAAAACTGATTAAAACAATCTTACCGATGATGCAGAAAGTATGAGATTATATTGTATTGAATTTGTCCCAGGTCACTCAAGTTAGCAGCATAAATATTGGGCACCCCACAGTTTGCCACCCAGTCCCCAATCTTTTCCTTGGTGGCAAGCAATTCTTCTTCATTTTGGCACTCTTTGAGCTGAAAATACAAAGAGTAATAAAAACTTTAGTTCTCAGACCATTTAAAATTTTAAAGCTACCGAGTCCCGTTTCCCTTTTTTTTTTTACCTGTTGGATGTTTTCCCTGACCTCCAAGTCAGGAAAAATTTCAACCTCCACTTGACTTAAGTCAGGCTTTTGGCCACAAACCAGCTCAAATGCTGCACGGTTGAGGCTCCTTGGTCCCGGTCCATTGTGCATAATGGACCATGCAGTTATTTTCCCGGCTGTATAGAAGCGATTGTTTGCCAGTGCCCGCAGATAGCAAAAATCAAGTCCCCAGGTCTTCCCTCAAATACGCCAAATGACATTAAAAGATTCTGTATGAGTAGTCTGCAAAAATGTCAAGAGAACATAATTATAGACAGACATTTTCACAAGTTAAATATTTATCAATAGACAACATACCTAAAAAAAACTCTCTTCTTGGACCTCCGTAGTCCTCGGCCTCTTCTCCAACAAATTCAATTGAAGGCGTTTTGTGCCATGCAAAGTAATTTTTCCCCAATGCCATGCAGGCACTCTGCAAGACATTTTTTCTTCTGGCAATCACTGCCACTGAGCTGGCATCAGTATTGTTCTGTCTAAAAGGTCTGGATGACTTCTTCCAGGGTCACATTTTCCTGAAAAAAAGATAAATTACTTTAAGATGTACATTACATACACAGTTAATGTCACGGCGGATGGCCCAAGAGCAGAAAGACCCCCAATGCATTACCCCAGACACAGGAAAAGCATTAACAAAAGATTTTTTTTTCTTATGCGACAAAAACGAACTGAAAAACAGGTAAAACAAGGCGTAGGTCTTTGCACATATAATCCAGGGTAACAAAATACAAGGCAAAAGCAGACAAGGAATACTTACAAAGCCAAGGACCACAGAACATACTAACAGAGGGAAAGAAGATGACCTGGCACAGAGCAAACAGATAAACAGGTTTAAATAGACAGAGAGAACAAGGAACAGATGAAACATATTAGGCCACAAGGCAGGAAGTCAAGCACAGACACAGACAGGGGCAAGACATATCAAAATAAAACCCATGAACTAAAATACAAACTTGAAACCAAACTCAGATACAATAACTAACTAAAACTACAAAGAACATTACATAAGAACTAAAACTTAAAACACAAACCAAAAAAGACACTGAAAAACATGAATCCTGACAGTTAATGGCGAACTGGTACAGTAAATCTTCTGTAACTCTATACCTCTGGATCACTTCTGGGTGGTGACGACAGCAGAATCTCCTCAATGTCTGAGCCTTCGGAGCCCGAGTATATGTAGATGTTATCACTATTAAATACAATAAAAATAAACAATGGAAATTATTATAAGTGTTGATAATGAACCACCTTATTGCACAAGAAAGCCAATCTATACAGCCCATTTAATGACTGTGTGTGTGTCCCCCTCCGCGGGTGGTCTCATCCTTCGAGCTCGGGTCCTCTACCAGAGGCCTGGGAGCTTGAGGGTTCTGCGCAGTATCTTTGCTGTTCCTAGTACTGCACTTTTCTGGATTCAGATATTTGGTGTTCTTCCAGGGATCTGCTGTAGCCACTCTTCCAGTTTGGGGGTCACTGCCCCGAGTGCTCCGATGACCATGGGCACCACTGTCGCCTTCACCTTCCAAGACTTTTCTAGCTCTTCTCTGAGCCCTTGGTATTTCTCTAGTTTCTCATGTTCCTTTTTTGTTCCAACCACAACGGCTTTCCTCTGCTGTTTGTCCACCACCACAATGTCTGGTTGGTTTTCCATTACCATTCTGTCAGTCTGAATCTGGAAGTCCCACAGGATCTTGGCTCGGTCATTCTCTACCACCTTTGGAGGTGTTTCCCACTTTGACCTTGGGGTTTCCAGTCCGTACTCTGTGCAGATGTTCCTGTACACTATGCCAGCCACTTGGTTATGGCGTTCCATGTATGCTTTCCCTGCCAGCATCTTACACCCAGCAGTTAAGTGCTGGATTGTCTCAGGGGCCTGTTTGCACAGCCTACACCTTGGGTCTTGTCTGGTGTGGTAGATCTGGGCCTCTATTGCTCTGGTGCTCAGGGCTTGTTCCTGTGCAGCCATGATGAGTGCCTCTGTGCTGTCCTTCAGTCCGGCCCGTTCTAGCCATTGGTAGGATTTCGTGATATCAGCCACTTCAGTTATGTTCCAGTGGTACATCCCATGTAGGGGTTTGTCCTCCCATGATGGTCCCTCCTCCAGCTCCTCTTCCTTTGTTCCCCATTGCCTGAGACATTCCCTAATCACATCATCTGTCGGGGCCTTATCTTTGATGTACTTGTGGATCTTGGATGTTTCATCCTGGATAGTGGCTCTCACACTCACTAGTCCACGGCCGCCTTCCTTACGGCTAGCGTACAGTCTCAGGGTGCTGGATTTGGGATGGAACCCTCCATGCATGGTGAGGAGCTTTCGTGTCTTAACGTCTGTGGTCTGTATCTCTTCCTTTGGCCACCTTATTATTCCTGCAGGGTATCTGATCACTGGCAGGGCGTAGCTGTTTATTGCCCGTGCCTTGTTCTTGCCATTGAGCTGACTTCTTAGGCCTTGCCTTACTCGTTGGAGGTATTTGGCAGTTGCTGTTTTCCTTGTTGCCTCTTCAAGGTTGCGATTTGCCTGTGGTATTCCAAGGTACTCGTAACCATCCTCAATGTCTGCTATTGTTCCTTCTGGTAGTGAGACCCCTTCTGTGTGGACTACCTTCCCTCTCTTTGTCACCATTCGACTACACTTCTCAAGACCGAATGACATCCCAATGTCAGAGCTGTAGATCCTGGTGGTGTGGATCAGTCGATGTCCCGCTCACTCTTAGCGTATAGCTTGATGTCATCCATGTAGAGGAGGTGACTGATGGTGGCCCCATTCCTGAGTCCATAGCCAGTCTTGTTGATTATGTAGCAGATCAGCCTCCAGAACGCCACACGGATTATAACATTTGTTTAATCACTTACAGACCTCCAAACTGTTTCACTAAGGGTCTTCAAGATTAACAACTGTTGTTTCACCATCGGCCTCCAGAGACAGGCTGTGGATGTTAATCTTGAGAAGAAGACATGCTAACCCCGTTTTCTTTCAGATAAAAGGACACCAACGTGTTTTGCCAAGGACAGGAAACTTATTAATGACTTTGTTTTGCTTTTATAAGAATTGGAACTTCGTTCTACCCAGCACCGTGTCAAAGGTGACACGTGGAACATCACAGACCGCTAGGCGCCATGTCCAAAAGCCATAAATTCTGTGAGATAACATTGTTGATTCAGCTTTACCCAGAACTTCGTAGCTATCCTGAAGGACGGAGGAATGCGTTTGATCCAACCAAAACTAAGTTTTGTATGATTGAACACTACCCCCTTTTGGTTTAACTGGACAAATGACTCTGCACTCAAGAAGGACATTTGGTGTTATTTCATTAAAGGACATTTTGTTATTTTATTATTTAGAAAGATAGTGAATGTACTAACAATTATACTGTTTGTTTCCAGGATGCAGAGTTTTACAAGGCAACTAATTCCTTATTCCATTTCTACAGAGTCTACGTTTTATGTTAATAAAATGTAATGAATATATGTTTTTATAATAAGTCTGACAAATGTTTCTTTGCATAATCCTGCAAGTACGAATGTTTTTGTGTGTTTTACGAAAACCAAGGAAAATAGGGTGAAACAAAAGGAATGTTTAAGACTCAGTTAAACATTTAAACTCCCCCCCAAAGCAATGCCTTTCTCCGTAAGACACACCCCGTCCAAAAGTGTTAAAAGTGACCGCTGGTCAAAAACACGCGCTCTCTGCGCTACTCTTGTCTTTACTTCGCACTTGACCTCTTGTCCGTTCAGGGCCGTAGGCCCTCGAAACTCTCACAAGCTCCGGACCTCGTGTAACGAGTAAATTTTCTTTGTACTTTAAAGCCTGCAAGTTTAGCTTGCCGCGATAAAGTTTCCTTCACACAGCTGCTCAAAGTAGCTTACTTCCTGCCAGCCTGCCAACAAAAGGAAGTTGCCTCGCTTTTATTTTTGAAGATTTCCTGCCTGCTAAAGAGTTAGCTTGACTAAAATCTAACTTTCTCGAGCAAGTTTAAGCCAGCAAAACAGCCGCTAAACCTTCTCCAGTGGACTTCGCAATAACTTTTAACTCAATTTTACTCGGTGTACGACGCTGATGCTAAAAGGCTTGGCTAGTTGTGACAGTAACGAGACGCTTTTTGAATCTCCCGGGCCCACGGCGGCCCCTCTGGAGAGTGGAAACAGCAGGCCATCCTGGAGGCGACAAACGTCATCGGTTGCGACAGGGTTCTGGAGAACCTCTAGACCTCTCGTCGCTAAGATCTGATACCAGTCACGACCCCCAGGGTGAGTCTAAACGTTACACAAGTTTGGCGTCTAACTGTCTAAACATAACAGCCTTGGCCTCAGAAACCGTCATCGAACCCCTCTAACCGCTCCGTAACAGCCCCTCATCTAATAATAGAGTCAATAATCAATAGGCCTACTTTCTTTTGTTTCGCAAAATCCTCTGAAAGTAAAGTGTTTTATCGTTCTTTGATTTACCCATTCATGTGTCAATAATTATCCCTTTGTGTCATTTTCCCTGTCATTATTCACTGTTTAACTTTTTATAATCTTTAATAAAACCCCATAAAGACATTTACTGTTTCAATGTTTAATTCATTAATTTTCGATTAGATTAATGAGACTAGACTAAACAGTTTCTCTGGATCTGTTCAAAACTAGAGTGGTGCCCCGAAAGAAATTAATATTTTGATAAGCAAAATATTAATTATTAATTTTCATAATTAATATTCATATTAATTATTAATTAATAAGACCATATTCACTACAATTATTTGGCTGAGGGGGTTCAGACCTATGCAGAACAGCAGTGGGGACAGAGCATCTCCTTGGTATATGCCACATTTGATGGATACTTGTGCAAGTGGCTTGCCATTGGCCTCAAGGGTGGTTTTCCACAGCCTCATCGACTTTGCAATGAAGTGTCTTAGAGTCCTGTTGATGTTGTACATCTCCAGGCATTCAGTGATCCATGTGTGTGGCATTGAGTCATATGCTTTCTTGTAATCAATCCAGGCAGTGCACAGGTTGGTGTGTCGGGTTCTGCAGTCTTGGGTGTCTGTTCTGTCAACCAGGAGTTGGTGTTTGGCTCCTCTGGTTTCTTTGCCGATGCCCTTCTTTGCTTTGCTCATGTATTGATTCATGTGCCCACTTATCTTAGCCGCGATGATGCCTGACATGAGCTTCCATGTTCTGTAGAGACAGGTTATTTGCTGATAGTTGGATGGGACTGTACCCTTTGTGGGATCCTTCAGGATCAGGATTGTACGCCCTTCGGTAAGCCATTTGTGTTCATTTGTGCAGCAAGGCGCTCGTGGAGTGCAGTGAACTTCTTTAGCCAGTAGGTGTGGATCCTGTCAGGGCCCGGTGCTGTCCAGTTTTTCATACCTGAGACTCTTTCTTGGATGTCTGCCGCTGTGATGGTAATTGGATTCTGTTCAGGGAGGTTGCTGTGGTCCTCTCTCAGAGCCACCAGCCACTGTGCATCGCTGTTGTGTGAGGCCTCCCTCTCCCATATATTTTTCCAGTATTGTTTAGTTTCCAGCCTTGGTGGGTCGGCTCTGCTGTTATTATTACCCTGCCACTGAGCGTACACTTTCGCAGGTTGAGTTGCGAACAGCTGGTTTATTCTTCTGGCTTCATTCTCTCTTGTGTACCTCTTTAGGCGGCTGGCCAAGGCTTGGAGCCTTTGTTTGGCAGTTTCAAGTGCTTCAGGTATTGGCATCTGGTTGTACCTATTGGGTACTTGTTTTCTCATTGCACCTCTCTTGGCCTCTGTCAGTTGGCTCACTTCTCTCCGTGCCTTCTTGATTTTAGCCTCCAGCCTTTGTTTCCATGGTGGATACTGTTTCTTATGGTTGCTCTTATAGCCAAGCATCTCGAGGATCACTGCTGCTGAGGTGTATATCAGCTCATTGGTTTCAGTGATGGTTGTGGTAGGGATCACACTCAATGCTGCATTCACATCTTCTAGGAGACTTTCTGATGGTACTTCACTTAGCCGTTGTAGTTGGCGTCGGGGTTGCCTTTCATTCATCCTCGCCATGATCTTGTCTTTTAGGTCAGTCGCTGCCTTGTTCAACGTTATTGCACTTGTTGGGGCTTCGTACCCAATCTCTGGTTGGGGAGCCCCCATTGGCTCCCCTCTGACCTCTCGTCCTGGCTCCCCCTTGCCGTAGCATTTGTGTTGTATCTCATCAATCTCAAGTTGTGATAGCATATGTCTATATGTCTATAGAGATATATATATATACATCTCTACATCTCTAGATCTATATGTAGAGATGTAGATATCTATATATGTATAGATCTATATGTAGAGATGTAGATATCTATATATGTATAGATCTATATGTAGAGATGTAGATATCTATATATGTATAGATCTATATGTAGATATCTATATATGTATAGATCTATATATAGAGATGTAGATATCTATATATGTATAGATCTATATGTAGAGATTTAGATATCTATATATGTATAGATCTATATGTAGAGATGTAGATATCTATATACATCTCTACAGTATGCTTAACCTGTTTATTGGTTTCTGTCAATAGGCAGCTACACAATAACAATATTTTTGAGGATTTCTGTATATAGTCATTCATCTGTGCATAAAATGCAAAAAAAAAAAAAATCACCTATGGGGGGGTTTTCAAGTATGGGTGTTACTTAGTCTTTCAGTGGGCGGGACAAAAACATCCCCTTTAACATACACTATATATGTAGTTGTCTACAATCAAATGCACAGAGCTGAAGCAAGAAGGACCTTTGTTTTTATCGGGTAGCTGGCCCCAACTCTTTGTGGCATATTGATGGAAACCCCAAACTGATAAGGTAAAACAGCATAATTTTTACTATTTAATATTACAACATTTTCATTGTGGAGTTCCCTAGGAATTAAATCGCACAATGCAAATCTAATAATCTATCTGTTTTTAGTTGGAGAATAGTCATTCATGGAGCTATAGACGGCTTTAGTCGAATGGTGGTCTTCCTTCATGCTGCAAACAACAACCGCAGCAGCACTGTGTTAGATGCCTTCCTTGGTGCTGTTGTCCAGTATGGCACGCCTTCCAGGGTTAGAACAGATCGAGGGGGAGAGAAAACTGCTGTATGTTTAATGATGAACATCATCAGAGGTTTTGATCGAGGAAGTGCACTCAGAGGCAGGAGCACCCACAATCAAAGGATTGAAAGACTTTGGGGTGACCTCTGGCGTGGACTTACAAATGTTTACTATAAACTGTTTTACTTTCTGGAAGATGAAGGCATTACTAATATGGAAAATGAAAAGCATCTCTGGGCTCTCCATTATGTTTACCTTCCTCGAATCAACAGAGACTTGAAAGACTTTGCAAACCCACGGTTTAAGAACAGAGCACCACATGAGCCCAATGCAGATTTTTGTCAGAGGTTGCCTGCAGCAACAAGGTCGACAATCAACTGCAATGCAAGACATTCATGGTGCGCTTGCCAGTGCTACCAGTGACACTGCTCTGGATGACACAGTAGCTCCATCTCAAGTCTCTGTTGCCACATCCGCTGCTTCCACACCCACCTCTATCACCAATACACCTGAATTGCTTTTGGACTGGCCAGAGAGGATTACAGTGCCTCCAGTTGAGTATGTTGTGCCAAATGCTCTGATACAGCAAATAGCAGTACAGTTTGATCCACTTGGTGGACCCAGGGGAGAATGTGGACTGCAGATCATTTCTGATTTAGTAACATTTTTGGAAACTGCAACATCCCAAATTTAGATGAATGATTGTACTTTGTGTAAAAACTGTAAATACTTCATTAAAGTTTAAATGTCTTCAGCACTCATGGTCATGCATTTTAATAATAAAGCAAGCACCAAACAGGAATTACAAAATTACATCAACGTTTCAGTGAAAATTTTACCACAGGGTGGTCAGGTGAGACCACCAGTCAAAAAAGAAATAGAAGATAGAAAAATATGTATTTATAGAGGCCATTGGGTAACACCTGAAAACTTAATTTAAACAAATACAAATGTTTTTGGTTAATTTGAGTGTTGATATTGTTTAATTTAAATTATTTGGAATATTTTAATTGCATTTTTTGGTAATTAGATATGTCTTTGGTTGATTGTTTTTGTGAAACAGTTTGGATTGTGAGTGATTTTACTTGTGTTTTGGGGAAAAGGTAGTATATTCCAGTCATTCATACTGTCCTGTTGTGTCCTTGGGCACAAGACACTTTAACCGCCTTGCCTCCGGTGGTGTTCCAGTCAGTCACACACTGGTGACTTGAAGCTTAAGTTTTGTCTGCGAATGAATGCATTTGTGTTGCCACCTGCTGTCATCAAATGGTAACTACATCAACCTGTCCAAATACAGTTGTGCTGTGCCTACAAGACCAGCGTATAGGCATATACAGTATGAAGGTATTCTGTACAAATAGAATGGGAACTCACAATTATAAGGTCAAAACTATAGTATTTGCAGCAACCCTTCCATTTCTCCAAACCCACTGCTGGTGTGAGTTATGCTTTATTGCTACTAGGCTTACAAAAACCATTGACTCACAAAGGTGATTATGTAAAATAGATTACAAGTTATAAAGCAATGCAATAGGATATTCACATTTATAAAGAGGGAAAGAAAAAATAAAAATAGGTGTATGAATACTGTAACTAACGTGATGGACTGGCATCATTTACTTGGGATCAGTGATCACCCAGCCATGTCTGCTTGAGCTATGTGCTCATTGGGTGAACTGCCTTCAAACTTAGTGGCTGCTAAAATTTTAGGGTGGGGTTCATTATCATAAAATAAACAGAACGCCATGGCACGTTATTTGCGCGATGGCACGCTTTAAACGTGCAACGGCGTGTCAGTAAAATCCGCTAGGGGCATTGCAACGCATGACGGCGTAACACGTAAAAAGCGGCGTTCAGGGACAACGGAAAACGGCGTGGCACGCTTTTTACGGCGCTTTGGCAGTTTAAACGCCGCTTTTTACGTGCATTTTTCGGGTCTAACTGCGTTTTTTTTTACTGCGTTTTAAAGTAAAACGCGATTCAAAAAGGACGTATTTTGGCCCTTTTGGCTTGCCATAGTGTAGCCGACACTACGGCGTACACTCGACGCAGATTAATAAATTGGCCTTTTCACACAAGTTTGACTTTCTGTGGAAACATACGGAGCCCCGCATGTGACAGTAGCAAAATATATTTTCACGTTCCCACGTTAAAAAAATAAAAAAATACAAAAAATAAATTCACTGGGAACGCCTTAATTATCTTCAGGGAACAACTTAATTTATGATACATCCCTTCCTTCAGATGTCAGACCCCTGTACTTCGTCTCTAACGTCTCTAACCCACTTTTACCATGTTTTGCCTTTCAAAACTTTCATAAAAGACCTCAAACGCGTGTCTCTGCTAGCATCTAAAAATACCTTGGTACTTGAAGGGTTGATTGGCGTCATGTTCTATTGTACAACAATTACACTTCTCATGTTAGCTTTGCTCTAAACAGGCACCATTTGACATTATTTTTGTAATAGATTAATGTATTTAACTTCATTTAACTTAAGACACAACTGGAAGTGGATCGGTCACTCTCTCACTGGCGTGCTTAATCCAGTTTATGGTGGCGTCAAGATAATAAACTCGTCTCACAGCAATACAAAAATAAGTAGCCAATTAATAAGCCACAAAAAAAAAAAAGCACTTCCTGTTTCTATTTGGACTGTTCATTTTAGTTTTCTGTTATTCGTGTAGGTGTTTGTTGGAGTAAATTCTTAACAGGATTAGGCAAAAGGTAAAGTTATGAGACACCAGTCAAAAGAATAATTAAGATAAATAAAGAAGCCTCATATAAGTTTAAATCTGAGTTTAGCGTAAGATAGACTGGGATCAAAATTGAAGTTAAACAACCACACCAAGCATAGGCTATGAGCAATAAATGATGGTCATTGACCAAAATTAATAACAAGATGGAATTTGAATATGCACCAAAAACAATATAAGTAGCAAAAATAACCATAACATAGAAGTTGTAAATAAATAACAATACTATTTTAAAGATCGTAACAATAAACCTCTCTTATTGAAGGTGGAAAATGGACGCAGGTTCAGGGGTCGAGAACCAACGAGAAGCATGAGGTCCAGGTGACAAGGGTCAGTCAGTCGGTTTTGCCAATGGTGGTCCTTGGAAGCGTTGTTTCCCCTTGGTCGGGAAGGTTGGTCCTGTGCATCCTTGGACAGCTTTTAGGGGATTTCCTCTGAATATCTCTGCCCAAAGCTTAGCAGCTGCTTGCTGTGTGTCAGAGGTCAGTCTTTAAGGACTGATACTTGTCTGTTTCAGTTTAAATAAATTCAGTTTTAAAGAGTAAAAATGCCAATTTGAAAAATGTTCTAAGTTTCTTGTAGACTTTTGAAAAAAAAAAAAAAAACAGCCTAATTACATTTGATGGCTTGTGGCAGCAAATGAATCAAAAAAAATTGTTAAAACACCTTTTTTGATGGGCAAGGCTTAGTCCTGAATTGAAGAAAATAATCTCACTAATAAAAATAACAAATCCAAAAACACGGGCATTGCTTTGGAATACTTCTAGACTCGAGACAATGAAGACAAGACAAATTAAACAAAACTAAATAAAACTGAACAAAAACCTAAAGACCTAAAACTGAGCACCAACAGCCTGAGAACTGAGTTTTTACTAGTTACAGAGGCGTGTCTTTACTCGAGACTTCTTAGTCTCACTAGGAGGGGGAGGAGAGATGATATCACTCATACCAAGTCAAAATTGATAACATTGTACCACCTTTAACATTGAAAACACAATCATTTGTACAGACACATTCAGGTAACAAAATGCATTTGAAACATAAACAAAATAAATTTTTCCATGGTTGATAATTTGTCCATTTCAGAATAAAAAAAAAGGTTTAAGTAAAATCATCTGGACTCAGTTGTCCAAGGTGAAGATGTTTCGTCTTTAATTCCAAGAGACTTTATCAATTCTGAATTCTTTTTTAGAATGTACAAATAATCACTTTTTTTTAATGTCTTCACACAGATAACGATAAAACCAGTTATCAATTCTAACGGTTCACTTACTTTTTCCACTGCCATGTTGAATGTTAAAATTGTTTGTGTAAATATTTTAGACACTTGTTTGTCAATACCTTGACTTAGATCAGTGGTGTCCAAACTTCTTTCTGATGAAAGGAAAATTTCCAAGGGCCAACTTTTGATTCCTTTTTCACAAATGCAGGTTTTAGTTGGATTTGAACAGATTTTAGTTGGATTTGAATGGGTTTTTGTTGGATTTGAATGGGTTTTGTACAAAACTGCTGCTGTTGGGGCCATAAGCAGTACATTTTATCTCTAAAGCTGAGGGCCACATGAAATCTCACCTTGTGCCATGATCGGCCCCCGGGCCGGACTTTGGTCATGCCTGACTTAGATGAAGCTCAGATCACAATTTAAGACAAATTCAGAAAACCATCAAAAGGTTCATATACTATTGTACTATGTACTATGAATTTATTCATTAATGATTCATCATTCTCCTCCAGCAGCTATCAGTTTGTATGTCCTGGGACACTGTAGAAACATAAGTAATAGATATTGCAAATTATGAAATATTATCTAGTGTTGGTTATATATAAAAAATAAAATAAATAAAAACGATTTAAGTTGTATCCTAAAGATAAATTTACACCAATAAATACTACCAGAAAATTGTTATTGAATTTTTATTATTAAAAAAACTAAGAGAGTTTGGTTTTAGCAAAATAAAAAATGACATTAAGACAGAACAACATATTTGACAGGGGTGTAGTTAGACTTAAAATAAAATAAAAAAACTGCCCAGAAATGTAATAAACCACAACCAGAATATAAATCAACATGTTTTAACTGTAAATAAAATCTGACAGAAATGATCCTGTTTTTAATGCAATAACCTACAAATGTAACCATTTTCCACAAAAAAAAGTTCAAGTGTCAAAATGATCTGATTCCAATAAGCAACAATAAATAAAAAACTAAATATCTTGTCATTGACCTTTTGGGTTTGTTTCATTAAACCATTTCTTTTCAACGTTTGTGGTTTATTATAAATGTGGGCAGTTATTATTCATGGAGCTGTGATTGATGAATACATCCTTTTGAATCGTGTTTGTGCCGATTCCTCCCAAAGAAGAGTGATAAATATATAGATTGTTTTTGCAGTTGTTTAAAGTTTGTAGTCACAGTTAGCAGTACTCCTCCGTCTCTTCTTCTTTGACCGTTACTAAAAAGCCATCAGGTGGATCTTCATATTTAATGCCTTTGTCCTCTCTGTATTTCCCGCCATTTTGATCATCTTCTGTCTTGGCATCGTACGAGTAATGCACAGGCCCGCTCCTGAAACAAAAAAAAAATAAACAAATTCTCTCAATTGTCACTTTAATTCATCTCACTTTTTAAAGTAACTATTAATTTGGAAAAGTTAAAAAAGTGTGTTTTTCAACTATAAGTGTTAGTTTGGAGACTCTGGTTGAAGAAGTGGAGAAACTGACATACAACAGGATAGATGCTGCACAGAACAACATGGACCATCCCCTGCACTGGGCTTTTGAACAAAAGAAAAACCTTTTTACAACTCTAAAAAGTACTGTATACTGCTAACTTATGGTATTATTAAGTCAGGTCAGTACAGTTAAGTTTTCATTGGCAAAAGAGCTAGTGTCACAAATATGCTTGACTTACTACTTTCATTCATCCCCCGACTTTGGGTTTAGTATGTCTAAGAAAAGGTGAAGCTGAGAACTGCATTTTGACAAGCCAGAGAATCCTGTCATATTTGGTTCTCTCATATTTAACAAGTCTTGTTATAAAAAGTTCAAATTCTAAAATAAATGCTTATTGTTATCTTTAGTCTTGTTTCCACTGACAGTGCGGGTTGATGCGTTTCTGGTACATTTCCATTACTAAAAAGGAGTCTGTGTCCCCAAAAAGCAGGTTGTGCCATACTACTTTGGAAACGGCTTTGCTAGGGGCCCCAAGCGCATCCGGATTTGAGGTACGCTTTGGGAGGGCGTAGTACAACATTGCAGTCAGCTGATTGGACGATAGATAACCCTCACTTGAGCAAAAACAAGAAGCAAAAGTAAAAACATTAAACAAATGGTTTAGATAAAATACACCTTGTTTTTGTAAAAAGTCATTCATACAGAAAACATGCTAAATGTACTAATTCCCCGACGACAAAGCTAGCTAGCATTAGCAACAGCTGTTTCACATAATCATTATCATGCGGCTGAATTTCAACATTGTTCTTGTCGCCTACTAGAACTAACAATATTTTTTTCTGTCGACTAATCTAATGATTTTTATTTTTATTCTTTTTATTAATCTAGTGTTTTTTTATAAACTGTATAAAAAAACACTAGACTAATAAACTGTAATGTATTTTAAAACAAATAGTAAATATGCATGTTTTTAAATGAACTGAATGTGATTTTTACAATGTGATTACTTAATTAATCATTATTCATCACAGGTGTATTTTTTATTTGTCATTTTCATGTTTACCAGCTCGTGTGGAGAGAATGATGCTTCCCCTGAGCCGGTCCAGACACTCCCACTGAGACGCAAGTTTGAAGTCTTCTTCTACAAAATTTTTTAAAGCCAACTCATGGTAATACTGGACAAGTAGAAACAAAGTACAGGGTGTCTGACCTCGGGTGGAATGGAGTGGAAACATAATTTAGCACATAAACCGAAAGTAGCGGAAGTTTTTTCCAGTTAAGTTGCTTGTCGCAATTTTGCGACTTTGGCGCTTAGAATTTTAAGAACCATTTTATTTAGCCTCTGTTTAAAGTATTTCTATACTTTTGATAATCCTGGTCTGGGTTTTTGTGATATAATAAAACTTTTTCCATTACCGGGAGCACAAGCCGCCATTAAGCGAGATGAATTTAAACCGTGACGCGTCAATGCATTTAAGGCACGTCAACTTATTTTCATAATCAATGTAATCAATGACGTGTAATCAACAGGCAGCACTTTATCTTTGACTTTTTTATGAATACTTCCAGCCTCTTTATTTGCCACAAACTTGGATGTACTTTTTCTGGCAAAACCACAATTTAAATCTTATATAGAATCACACATTTTACACAGTTTATGTAGACAACACACAAAACCGTTGCAATTATTGCAGGCTTTGGATGACACCGATCTTTCTCTTTAATGAAACAGAATATGAAGCGTACCATTTGTCCTGTTCGTCCTTCACCTCAGAGTAGTCAGGGTTATACGTCGAGTCGTAAAACTCGGGCCTGAAATCTGTGGGTGTTTCTTCCAGTCGTGGTCTCTTTGGTCTTGAGGTCTGATAAGCTGTAGTGGAGGTACACACTTGGTTATCTGTGTCACTGGTCTCTCCCGACTGAGAACCTGCCAATAAGAACAGAAATGATAAGATACAAATTTATTGATCCCACAGAAGGGGAAATTTACTTTAATTTAATTTTTTTGTTTTTTATAAAGTTTCTTTATTAGGTTGTGAGTGCCTTCATGTGAAAGGTAAGCAACAACCAAGATGGTGTTGGCAAAAAGCAACCAACTGTGTGTGCTGTCATTGAGTGGGTAAATATAGCGACTAACTTGATATTTGGCTACACGTCGCGGGATGCTTAGGAATATGCTGGACTCATGGATGGAACCCTTCGGCAACAGCAAAGTTTGCATGAATTGCATGTTAATATGCTGATGCCCTTCCATTTACATTGGCTAGGGACCGGCACAGTCCATGGCTGGAGTTGCACCCTAAGGGATATGAAACCCCATTCTCAAGCTTTTTAATATGCTTGACTCATACAACAACAAATAACATCACATGGAGCCGCCAGAAATGTACCTGGATGGTTTTAGGAACTGTGCTTCCTCATCAAAGACTGTTAAACTATGATCTACTACACAATTAGCGTACACATTCCGGGCTTTAAAACGAACTTTTTGCACTGGTGCACCTTACTATGTGCTTACTACTAGGTGCACCAGCACAAAGGTTAGATGCATCCACATTTTGAACCTCCACTCAAGGAAAATATTTTTTTCAATTTAAAAAAAAGCAAAAGATATTCAAACATACAAAATGGCTTAATCACTATATAGTGCACTTTATAGTGACACACTAATGAGTGATTAATGTGTGGATTTGGACACAGCCTAGGATCTTAATGGCATCCCACAACTAATTGCGCAACCCCCCCCCCACACACACACACACACATACACACTTTTTACGAAAGCCAACTGAAGCCGATCTCCATGTAATGAGCTTGTGATAAGTTTGAAGTGACTCTGAATCAAGCTCTTAAATAATAAATATCTGATTAAGCCACAGTTTATAAAAAGACACTGCTCTAAAGCCACAGCGTCTTATACCTGACATTTATTGTTCGCTTTGCGCACATTTGTTTACATTTGTGAGAAACTAAACTTAAGCTGCATCGTGCATTTGCATAAAATCGGCATTTAGTCATTAACGCTACTTAATAAATGGAAAGAACATGGCTTTGGTGGATTATTTGGCCAGACCAGGACTATGGGTGGATTACAGCAGTTGGAAATGTTGTGGTTGGAGAGTGTTTTCTGTATTGAATAGGCTACAAGCACACACTCTGTGCTGTTGTGTGTTGTAAAACATTTAATAATGATCTTTTGAACAGAGCCCTTTATTCAAAACAGAAACATTACTGGAGTGGAGTCAGCGCTCGGCAGAGGATAAGGTGTATTTGTTGGATTACATTTATGGGATGTGGGATTTTTATGAAGCTGCTGAATGTCAACATAACTTCCCCTCGTGTTTCTGTCGAGAGGTTGGTGGAATCGGATTGTGGAAACACAACTTAAGCTTGTACAACCTCAGATTTTTTTTGTCGCACCATTGAAAATATGAGCCCTGACATTACTAAAGATAATTTCAGAAATCTAAATTATGGTAAAAACCATGATGCCATTTTAAGCAGACAGTATTCAAAAGGTAAGGTAGCACGTGCCTTAATGGCTATACAATTTTTTTTTCTGAATCAACAGCAACACTTTAGAAAAAATAAAGACAGTACAACATCTTTTACAGTTGGGCTGAACAAACTAACGCAAATTTATTGGTATTGGAATATTATTGCCATCTCATAATATAGAAACGCAATATCAGTATCGCAAAGAATGACTTGTATTATTACGATCCTTCATGTGATGGACATTTACTTTTTGCTTCAAAATTATTCTCCAACAAAGCATTAAATCAAACTGAGGTGCGCCTAAATAAAAAAGTCCAGGTTTAGACCTGGTTTATTCCTACATTTAGTCCCAGTTTAAACCTACTAGTTCAGGCTTTCATATTCCAGCTTTGACAAGTGGAAGTTAGTCCAAAGCCTAACATTTCTTTATATTTTTCGCAATTAATTAATGATTTTTTTTATTCTGTCAAATAGCATCCAATCATCAGGACTCATAACACAATATTCAATATAGTCATCGCCTACTGCATGTTCTTTTCATATCATGCACCCCTATTGACAGCTAATTTTCATGACTCTATTGTTATTGTGATTGTTATCCAAGCCTTTTTACAATGTACTGTCATCATTTCAGACGTGACACAGTACTTTTGCTCTGGACGTGCATCTCCTTCAAAGTGTCTTTAGAAAGTTGCGCCACAGAAATCTTCTTGGATGGCACTTCATACTGCGTCCCAACAGTGCAGGTCCGGGTAGGGTCTGTCTGGCAGGCCGTGTGTTTGAATCTGGAAATGGGCTCCTGGACACTGGACTGTGCAGTCTGAAAACAGAGTTAGGTCCTGTTACATTATTACCTGTTCTCAAAAAATAAGAAATGTGTTAACAACATGTGCAGGAATATTATTTGGAAGTTGGTTGCTAAGTTTTTTTTGTAAGTTAATATATATTTTTTAGTTTTTTTTTATAAAGTGAAGCTCAGGTTTTAAGCCTTTTCTAGTTAAGAGTTGGTTGGTTATAAACAACCAACATAGACAGTACAAGAAAGATAGGCAATGTACAACATATTTTTGAGATGTTGGGAATACAATGCATTTAAATTTAAGTCAAGGGACAGTATTTTTTCACTATGAATAATAAAATTTAAAAAAATGACAACTTTAGGATCATAATTTTATTTTTCATTAGAATTTTAGAAAATTGTCTAATACTTTTTTCTTAGAATTCTTATTCATGCGAGTTAATTCTCAGAATTCTTACATTTTCCTCTTTTGTTCATAGAACTGCAACTTATTGTGACTTATTCTTACAATGCAGATTGTTTTTAGAATAAAAAAATGGTGGTTCAATTCCTGCACTCCCCACAGTTCATACTGTTGTTGTGTCCTTGGGCAAGACACCACCTTGCCTCCAGTGGTGATCCAGCTGTAACACTGGTGAGTTGAAACTTAATGTAGGTTAAGAGCTTCAGCTAAATTAATAAAATTAAACTGAAATAAAAAATAATAAATTAAAATAAATACTGACATAGACTAAACCCCCTGCCTTTTTTTACTTTGTGATTCATGCCCAAATAGATCAACATGTGTGACTGTCTGGAGTACACACTTTCGTTTGTGCACATTGTATATAATATTGTAAATGATTTGCAACAAACTGTGTAGCCATAAAGTCATAAATACATAGTCAAAAGCACAGACTAAAACACAATACATAAAAGTAAAAATTAAAAACACATTTATGAGGGTGGCATGTTTCAAATTCTTTCATGCTGTCGTTGTTTCAGAGACATTATTGTGGTTTGGTCATGAGTCTGTTTTATATCTTTGTTTGAAGCCACTGAGAGTAAAGACCAAGTGTGTCTAAACTAAGTTCCGCACATAAATAATGGTGTTAATAAATGTTGTTCCTTTAATAATTTTGTGATATGTAAGAACCCCCAAAAAATCCAAGATAGTTTTGGAACTGGTATTTATGTATTTGATATAAAGATCATTTAAAATAATAATAATAATAATAATACAAACACATTCATTTGCAACATTTTGAGCATAATTGTTATTAAAATGTAATAATATAATTTTTAATATACCCCCACCATCCTGTGCGTGCCGTGTCTTAGATGACAAATACCACCTTATATACCTTTTTGAAAAAGTATTTTATGTGGGTTAGTTAATTTCATTCCGGGGGCTACTATATTGTACAGAGTACCTGTCCAAAGGGCTACCAGGGATTTAAAAATGTTGAATGTAGGCAGGCATTAGCTGTTATTATTTAGCATTTCATTATGTAATTAAAATATGAATCTATTTGGGAGAAAAAAATGTCTCGTAGCAATTAGTGAAACTGACTTCAGAGACTCTAGGTGCAGAAAAAAATATCAGACAAAATATAAAGTTTGCGGTACAATAAAATGCCATATATCCAAAGTCCTCTGTTTGTGTTAGCTTTAGCATTAGCTCGTTCAGGTTGACTGCACTGAAGTAACATTAACCCGCGGTTAGCTTTTCTGCAGCCCGCTAAAAACCAACCCGTACTCACCGGTTTAAGATGCGAGTGCGGTCCGAACAGAGTGGGAACAGCCCATTCTGTCAGAAAGAGCCGCTGGGAGAATCCCTGGTCGAACTGGACCCAGTTGGTGAAGCAGTCCTCGGTGAAATGCAGCGAGCAGAGCAGCAGGTTCGGGTTGTACTCCTCCGGGACAGTGGCGAAGACAAACTCCAGCCACTGATTCCGTCTGTCTTCATCTTTGGGCAGGCCGAACAGAGACGTCTTGTTCTTCTCGCAGCGCAGAAAACAGCGTCTCCTGGACATGACAACACCATTCACAGAGACGCCAGGGAAATGAGTGCACAGCGAGCAGCGCCAGGCCCCGCCCACAACACCGCTATGTAGCATTTTCAAGACGACGATTAAAATTTTTTTTTTGATAAATCAAGATTACATTTGAACACCTTTGAGTTTCAACAATTCACATATACATGCAAATAAAGTGTTTTCTGTGTGACAGCTGTTCAGAGGCAGAATCTCTTGAACACATAACTCTGCCCAAAATACTATTAAGACAGAGACATGACAGGAGGAACTCAAAAACGTTGAGCTGCATCAAGCAAAGGATTTTTTTTTCTTTGTAAAGAGTTAATCTAGCTTGACAAATAGAAAATTGTAGTTTTTTTTTAGCTACATCATTTTATGGATTTGTAAGATAACACTGGTCCACACTCCAACACTGTAGGTGGCGGAAATGCACGTTTCACATTGAGTGCCACCCGCCATAAAAACAAAAAGAAGAAGAAGAGACGCCTCGTTCACAGACGTCATTTATTTATAAAAGGGGACTATACAAATCGGCAAGTTTGGAAGAAAGAACAGGTCTTCTGAAATGGTAGGGTCATTTTAGTGTTTTTTTGTACAAATACAACTCTGCTATATCCAGTGTATTAGCCTGTTTCTTTTATATGCCTGTATCGTGTGAAACTTAGTACGTAAGACGTATCCAACTAGTGAGCAAACGGCACAGGTTTTTAGAGAGACGCGTGAGCTCCGACAGTCCTAACGCTGTGATAGTGCAAACGGAGTCCAAAATTCCACAAATATAGAGCTAAAAAAAGAGACCAAATGTATTTTGAAACATACGATTTGAGCAACAACAACATGGCGAAGTCGGCGTCCGTTTTGCATCCAATTTCCTCGCGTAAATCCCGCCAATGTGTAAAAGACACTCCCAAGTTTACTCGGGTCCGATCCCTTTCACGGTCAGCTTCTCTCTTTCTCTTCCGTCCTTCGGCAGTCAGAGGCTTCCTGATTCTCTTTGGCCGTGCCGCAGTAGCCCCGTTATCAGACAGAGTGGGAACAGCCCCTTCTTTCAGACAGAGACGCCGGGAGCTGCCCTGGTCGAACTGGACCCAGTTGGTGAAGCAGTCCTCGGTAAAATGCCGTGAGCAGAGTACCAGGTTTGGGTTGTACTTCTCCGGGACAGTGGTGAAGACAAACGCCAGCCAATGGTTCCGTCTGTCTTCATCTTTGGGCTGGCCGAACAGAGACGTCTTGTTCTTGTGGCAGCGTAGAAAACAGCGTCTCCTGGACATGACACCATTCATAGAAAATGAGAGTATGGAGAGCATCGTCATGCTCCACCCCCTACTGAGCGTCTTATCGACAATAAATACAATCATTGGTCTAGAAATAGGGGCCGGATGGATGGTCTTTTGTGATTGGTTGATACAAATTGATGACGTATCAGCTGTCTCTGCAACTTCGACGGCGAGACTCGGGCTGACTCCGAAACCGGTGTAGGTACCAGATTGGCTCGGGTGCACATAGATTGTAAATAGACACGGAAGTTTTATCCGAAGCTCGGGCCTCCTGGACGCCTCCCTAGGGAGGTGTTCCGGGCATGTCCCACCGTGAGGAGACCCCGAGGAAGACCTAGGATACGCTGGAGGGACTATGTCTCTCGGCTGGCCTGGGAACGCCTCGGTATCCCCCCGGAAGAGCGGGAGGAAGTGTCTGGGTGTCTCTGCTTAGACTGATGCCCCCGCGACCCGGCCCCGGATAAGCGCTAGAGGATGGATGGATGGGTATGGTTTGTTTGTGCCTCGTTTGTGCTGCTAAAAAAATGAAACAATTAAATAAAATAACAAATTTGGGTGAGTTTTTTTTTTTTTTTTTTTTAAACGAGCTGATGTCATTACCGCCCAGCACCTGCAAAGGGCCGGATGATCCCAGATATAGGGCTACTTATAAAAATAATCATATCTTAAAACCCATAACGGCACAAACAAAAAGCTTTATGGCACAAACTAACTAGATGGTTTGGGATTTTATCTGCGTTTGATAGGGAGCCAACTTCACGCACGTGCACTTTTGACATTGTGTCCCTCAGTTGCGCAATCTCACTGATGGGTGCGATTGCATTAGAATAATTCATACCAATGTGTGCTTAATGCTGCCACTTACGCTGACCTCTGAATGTCGTCTCAGCTAACGCTTGTGTTTTAACAAATATATAATAATGATGGATTGGATTTATATAGCGCTTTTCAAGGTTCTTAAAATGCTTTACAGAGTCCATTATTCATTCACTCCACAGTCACAGTCTAGAGGTGGAGATGTGACATACCTCCAAACATACTCACGTTCTCACACCAGTGCCACAGACACTGGAGGGAAGGTGGGTTAAGTGTCTTGCCCAAGGACACAAAAACAGTATGAACTAGGGAGAAAGGGAATCAAACCACCAACCTTCCACTTATAGGACACCTGCTCAACCACTGAGCCCCATAAAGCCTGTAGTTAAAGTCTTGTTTGTCTAATGAGATATATTTCAGTAAAATTCATTTCAAATTCACAGCTTTGCTTTAATTTAGCTGCAGTAATGTTAAAAGCAGTTAATAAATGTTAGGAAATGTAGTCAAAAATATAACAAGTGTCATAAGTTAATTGACATTGACAAGAAATTAATCTGCTAATACTAATTTAATAAGACATATACATTGTTTTTTGGCCTGTCTTTCAGCTGCATCACCAATTTTTGGAGTGAATCTACAGCTGTGCTCTTGTCCTCTTCCTCCAGTAGAATGTCATATGTGTCCATGGCCCTCAGTAAACTCTGAATCGCCTTGTCTTGTGGCGTTGAAACAGATGTCAGATGTAGAGCCAGTCTTTGAGAGATGTCTGCTGCTGGAGTCTGCTCTGGAGTCAGGACTAGTGTGGAGCACGGGAACAGTCTTTCCACCGAGGTTACAAACTCCTGGAGAAGACACATGTAAGGCATTAGCTCATCAGTCACAATATGGAGGACCTCCAAGTCAAGGACAACGTTTACCCCCGTTACGGTTATTCATTGTGTTTTAAATTTTACTGTATGTATAAAGTCCCAGCCCCCCTAGATTTTGGCAAAAAGTAGTCAGAGAACCCTTGTACAAACATTTCCAATACAACAACTGGTATTAAAATGGCATACACACTAACTTGAAAGATCAGAATAAATTTCCCATTTTAAACAAATATTAATGTAATATAGGCCTCATTTCGCTCCAGTAAGGACTAGTGGAATGCTACAAAATGCTTTCTTTTTGCTTCGGACCTTTTATTAGTAATAATAACCCACGCTGACTCAACCCGCACCACTCCAGAAGGAACCCCTCTTTGGTTAAAAGGATTGGGACATACCTGTGTGCTGTAGCTGCTGTGTGGATCCATACCGATCCAAACGGGTCGGTACAGCTGCTTTGTGCTGTAAAACGACTCTAGTAATGATAGAGTTGGCTCCAGAATCAGCCGGGACTGGACTCTCAGGTAAAGCCCCCACAGAGCATCAGGACGCCGGCTGAGCAGCTCCAGGATGCCCTGAATAGAGGGTTGGAGAGGAGGTCAGTAAGTTTGCCTAAAGCAGCAGTACTTTAATATTTAAGTTCTACACCAGGTGTGGGAGCACGTAGTTTTCTACCTAGAGGCTGACGCTGTAATATGATATGTACGTTTTTCCTTATTAAATAAACTAAATTGATTACATGTGGTCGTCTTTTGAGTGAGAAACAGTAGTACATTCTGACCTCTTAAAACTTGAAAAAAACATTACAACTCTGCAAAGATCTGTACTAATTCCCAACTTTCAAAACCTTTCAGCTCCTAGGGCCTAATGTGGAATCTGGAGAGGTAAAGTAGAGCGCTCTCTATATCTATCTATATCTCTCATCCAGATGACTCACTTAAACCTCACCAATGTTTAGTCCAACAAGCTTTCCTATCTTGGGAGTTATGGTCACTTGAAAACACAAACATTTATTTAAAGAATTGGTTTACATGCTCATTCTCTTTAAATACCTCCAGTGTTAAAGACTCTGAGCTCTGTTCTGATCCTTCCACCACGGGGACGTCTGGCCGACTGCTGTCAGGTCCAACTCGTAGCACCAACATCCCTCCATCACTGTCTAAAATACATCAATTTTATTACCTCATGATGTTTGCAGGATTTTTACTTTAACAGCTCCGGAGTCATTGTGATGGCTTAATGACTTATTTTTTGGCTGATGTGGGGTCTGTCCCAACCCTCCTAGCATATCTTAAAAAAACAGCCTTGCAAGAATTAGCCGGATCCCTGCTGCCGACCTGCCGTCTCTTCAAGTCAAGAAGTCTCACAGGAGTCTACGGAAGCGTTTTTTTTTATGGTTTTTCGGACTTTTTTTTATTTATTTTTTTGCCAGTATCATGTAATAACGTGACACTATCGCGTTATTTCAGGATAATTATTACGTTATTTTGTGATAACTTTTCTTTTTTTAATGCGTTATCGGAAGCAACGTACTACAATGCCTACGCTTCCGTAGCAACGTGAGGAAGCTGATGAAGTTTTACTTCAGCCTTGCTCTAAAACCTCTAACGAAAGACAGCTATAAAGTATGTACAAATACCTCCAACTAAATAAATCAATAAGCAACTCATTACATGAAAAACAACAAATGCCAAATATATCTCAGTACCAAACACCCCTCCAATTAACCAATGGTTCCTTCCACCCATTCAAAATGGAGGCAAAGGGCTTCAGCCTCCGTTTTGCCTCTGAACACAGGTAAGCATGGCTGGTCATTGCCCTTACAATTACTTCAATAAAAATATTATGTCATCATTATGTGTGTGTGTTTTGTTAAAACAAATACCATATATACATATTCCTTAATGCACTGTAGTAATGGAGGATGTCTACATTACACATGGTGCGATATTAATGTTACTGAACACTGTAGACAATATTGTAATGAGTATGAGCACCTTGAGATGTTTTTTGAAACAAATGAGATTGTATAGGTGGAAGAATCATTTAGATCCGTTGGATGTAGCAGCATTTCTTATTGATCAACCGTATGGACACAAAAATACAGAAGCGTAGTTGGCTACGAAGTACGTTGCTTCCGATAAAGCATTGAAAAAAGAAAAGTTAGCACGAAATAACGTGAAAATTATCATGAAATAACGTGATAGTATCCCAAAATAATGTGAAAATGATCATGAAATTATGACACTACACACAAACAATTGCCCAAGTCAGTTTTTTATATTATATCATTCCAGTCTATTCCTATTCCCTTTCCTTTTGTTCCATTCCATTAATTCTTATGTTATTCAGATCCATTTTTTTTTTTTTACGATCTTTTTCATTGATGGCACAGTGGCACAGCGGCACAGCACTCCTTCCTCTACACCAAGTAGGTCCTGGTTTCAATTCCCATCTAGCCCTTTAAAGGCAGGGCCTTTCTGTGTGGTGTTTGCGTGTTCTTCCCATGTCTGTGTAGGTTTCTGGGTTCTCCTGTTTCCCCTACCACCAAAAACAATACAAAAGTACAATAGTCCCCCCACACAAACATGGGGCCAGTCCCTTGAAAAAGAAATTTGTAATCTCAGTGGAATTTTCCTGGTTAAATTAAAAAAAATCTATATAATTTCGGAAATTACTTATTTCCTTTTTGATATTTTTTATTCTATTTTACCCTCTTTCAATTTATTCCACTCGACTGAATTATATTCTATTAAAACGGACTGCACTGTGACAGGGCTCTAGTTGTTGTAAATCCCTATGAAAAATAAAGGATCCAGCAGGGGGTAAAGTGTTGTATCTTTACAAACCATAGAGCTGAGCAGAGAGCAACGTCCGATTTGTGACAGTGACCCATCGAACTCTCAGACTCTTGCCAAGCACAGACTGGTCTTTGTGGAAGCCGTACAGGAAGTCCATCAGATCACCTCCAGGATAAAAGTGCCTCAGACGACCCTGCTCCTCTGTAAGGACACAGACCAGAGTAATCATCAGAACACTCAGTAGGATCTTTTTCACCTTTTTCACATAAGAGTGAAGTCTTACCCGCGGCCTGTTTGAACTGGGACAGCGTGGGCTCGTAGATGTCGTAGTAGACTCGGGCTGGGTGAGTGTTGTCTCGCACAAACAGCAGGTCGCTGACGTTGGGATGCACCTCACCCTGCCACAAAGTCAGACTGAACCTGGTGAAAACAAAGTGGGCCCCAGGTTACACAGTATTATTGCTATTTTAAACATTATATTTTAAACAAAAGTAGTTTTGGTATTTTGGCAACATCTGGTAGCAAAAGCGCAAATACCAATGCAACACCTCACACTTTTCCTTCCTTAAAGGATATGAACAGCTATGGTAGCCCTTCAGGGACATGCTGTTTTCTAAAAAAAAAAAAAAGGAAATAGTACTGATGGTGACTTCACATAAAAAAGCAGCAAGAATGTGTGCTCACAATTAACTTGTCTTCTGCGCCTGGTGGTTCTGGAAGTCTTACAGGGGCTTCTGGATAGTGATCGTGCCGTTCCAATGAACCATGAGGGCTTTGGACGCTTTTCATCACGTAGCCACCCCATGGTTAAGCGTTTTTTTAAGGGTGCTCGTACGGTGAGGCCCTCCCTTAGGTAGTTGGCGGCGCCTCCCTGGGATCTAGACGGTTCTGAATGGTCTTTCTGGGCCACCTTTGAGCCCCCAATCAGGGGGATGTCTGTTTGCTCCCCTTCAAGATCTTTTGGCGCTATTCCCCGCCATAAGGGCTTGTGCGCTTTGTCTGTTTATCCTTTGAGCATGTCATTAAGCGAGGATGGGAGCCTGGTTCATCTTTGGCCCTACTCAGCCTTCCAGACAAAAGCTGTCACTTTGACATTCCGGTCTAGTATAATCAAGATCAGGGCTCTTTGCTTCCCCCTCGGACGTGTGCACCTCTGCAGCTGTCACAAAAGGCATGTTTATAAAAAGCTCCTGAAAAATCCCATCACGTGACCATGTGTGCTCTTCTCCTGCTGTTGTCTGATGTCTGTATGTTTATGATACATATGTTGCAACGGCAACTGTAGTTACTACGTATGTTATGTCTTTAAAATGCTCTATTTCATTTTCCTGAAGACCACAGCGCCTGAAAAATGGCTGCATGTGAAGCACTTTGTGACTATTGTCTGTGAAAGGTGTATATAAAAAATAAACTTTTACACACTTACATAAAAATACTTATGTACATGTAGCTAGGGCCTTAATGTAGGTCTCTGTTTAGGTTGATTTGGTATACAAAGTTTCTTTGTGGCTGTGTTGTGTGATAGAAGTTCTAAGTAATGAACAGCTCCACCCTGATTACTTCTTTTCTGTTATTTTGGAACCAATATATTAACTCTTTTCAGGAATTTAGTGGCTCCATACTATAGAGCTTTAAATGTCTATTTCTCCAAACTAGGCAAATGTACAGAGTGTTATTGATTTAAGTGATGCAGGAGTGAAATTCAGTGAAAGTGAATGTTATGGCAGCAAAATAGCATTAGCATCAAAGGCATATTGTGAGGGTGAGTTTGTGAAAACATACAGCTAAAGACTTTTGCCAATTAGCCTTTTTTGGTTATGAAAGGATGAGAGTATTTTTTTATTATTATATATCTAGTAGGCGCTGTACCAATGTTACGGCTGGAACACCACTGGAGGCAAGGTGGGTTAAGTGACTTGCACAAGGACACAATGACAGTGTGAACTGTGGGGGAAAGCAGGATGTTATGATGTTTTGGGATGTTTCGAGCAGGCCACCTACTGGTCGAAGGATGGCTGCTCTACCACTGAGCTACTGCCGCCCCAGCTTTGACATTATAATGTAACTGTACTTTTTTGTTTTAAAACAACAAGAAAATGCTGGTCATTATTTATATTATGCAATTTTTTTACTGATCAGGTTAGGCTGTATGTGGACCCTGGACTAAAATGACATGTGTGAAAATTTTGTTCAACATTTTACACAATGTCCCTTAAATTAAACAGTACACTTGAAAATCCAGCCTTTCCACACCTTCCTACACTCTTGCCCTACCCAAGTGGAAGTGGGTATTTGTCTGATTGTTCATTTGGAGGATCCACCATATTAGGAGCCATCTGAACTCAGATGTGAGGGTCACTACAAACCGAGTAAACCACAGGGTGAGTGGAAGTGGGTAGAGTGTTGTTCCAGGTAGGGTTATAAGTAAGACAATATACCGTGAGGATTGGCTGAGGAGCCAGCTGATGTGAGGCCATCCTTTACGAACAAAAAGGGACTGGAGCGGGAACGTCACCTAAGAGAGATGCAATCAAATCTTAGAATTTCACACTTGTCTCTAAATTATAAGACAATATTTATGTATCAAGGACAGCAGAGAATCACAGAGGTCAAAGGAATGGTTCAGTATTTTGAAATAAGTTTTATACAAGATACTAAAGTAAAGGTTAATTCATCTTAACAATATGTTTGTCAGCACACTTCTAGTTTGAAGAAGCAAAAGGGAGCAATGAAACAGGATTTGTATGGCTGCTAATGGGGCCAATAAAAACACTAGTATAACAACTAACAAAACTTCTACACCTTCAACTATTACTATTTTTTACATGCTTTCAATGCAGTTCTTTATTTGTAATACTTCAGAACCTACTAATTTCTTATCTTCAGTGGCTGGATATTTCGGTCCAGTACATATTTAAGAAAAGGTTTCAAAGAACATATGTAGACGTAGGTATAGAGGTAAAGACATTCAGTTCCTCATCCAAGGGACTCAAATAACAAGAGCTGAGTTTTATATCCAATCAGAGGTAGGGGTTTAGCCTGAAAGAGCGTGAGTTGCTGGCAGGAGAGTTATGATGCTCGTGTCACTGTGGACCTGTTTTATTTTATAAAATAAAATAAAAAAAACTTTTTTTTATTTTTAATGGAAAATGAATGAATTTTTCTTTAGCTCATAGTTAGTGGTTGGTTGAAGCCATTTATTTAAACAGTGGTGGTGGCCCCGATAAAACGGTTTACATAGCTCTTAAAGATCATGTACCTAACTTATTTTTTTTGTACTTGAGTGAAAATTGTTTTATCCCATAAGTTATGATGTAAAAGCAGTCATTTATGTTAAGATCAAATTGCTATGTGCCGTGTACACCTTTTTAGAGTGCTTTTTATTTTAGCAAAACCCAAAAGCAAGAAGCTTTCTTCTCCTGAGCAGCTTGCCTGTTTCTTATCACATTCTTAGAAAAGGGGATAAGCCCCATTGGCTACTGGTATAAAGCCGCAACCCCACTGGCTTTACTGCATATAAGGCAAAATGGCAGAAAAAGTAAAAAACAGATAACCTGTTTTCATTCAAACCTGTTTGTGTCAACTTGAAAAAAATGTTATCAGGCCAAAATCATCAGGGTAACCTTTGATCAGCATGACAATTATTCTCTGCTGGGCAAAATATTACCCAGCCCTGTCTTACCTTCTGTGGCAGCTCTTTAACTACATTGTACATTTCTTCCACCATTGACCTGGTGTAGAGGCCAAGAACCTGCAAGAAAACCAAACAATCTAGATTGATAGTTGATAGCAACCCGTCCTATATACATACACTGAACACGTTTTTTGACCCATTTTTCATGAGCTGAACTCAAACATCTTAGACTTTCTATGTACACAAAAGGCTTGTTTCTCTTAAATATTGTTCACAAATCTGTCCAAATCTTTGTTAGTGAGCACTTCTCCTTTGCCAAGATAATCCATTGATATGCCACACCAGCCCAGGGCCTCCACATCCATCATCTTCACCTTCAAGATCCTCTGAGACCAGCCACCCGGACAGCTGCTGCCACAATCGGTTTGCATAACCAAAGAATTTCTGCACAAATTGTCCAAAATTATGTCAGGGAAGCTTGTCTGCATGCTCATTGTCCTCATCAAGTTCTCAACCTGACTGCAGTTTGTGGTCATAACCGACTTGAGTGGGCAAATGCTCATATTCGATGGTGTCTGGATCTTTGGAGAGGTGTTCTCTTCACAAATGGTGGTCTGACCCCCTTGGACGTCCCCAATTAAGTAAAACTGTACATTTTAGAGTGGCCTTTTATTGTGGCCAGCCTAAGGTACACCTGTGCAAGAATCATGTTTTCTAATCAGCATCTTGATATGCCACACTTGTGAGGTGGATGAATTATCTCGGCAAAGGAGAAGTGCTCACTAACATAGATTTGGACAGATTTGTGAACAATATTTGAGAGAAATGGGGGCAAAAACATATTTACAATGGAACATATTTAAAAGAGAATGATTTGGTGACCTGGGCAACTTTTTAGCTTTTTTTTTGTACAAGAACATTTACATACTGCACCTTTAAGTCTAATCCACCACAAAACTTTTTGGGGAAAATGAACGCAAGGCTCAACACTGACCTCGGCCTCACTAACCTTATTGGTTATCACAAATATTACATAAGACACTTCACTTATCTGTTAAGACTGTCACTTATAAAACCAGGGCTGTGATAAGAAAGTGAGGCAGAAAGGCCATTTTATTTTTAGATAAGAGTATGATTGTAGATATAGGCCCACTGGATACACCAATGCTTCCTATTCATGGGTTTGAATCACATGACTTTTTCCTGTTATGGACCACATTTTGAGGACTTTTGACTATTCAAAAGATAGAACAGTGATGTTTTGAATTGTTAATTGATATGGCAATGGTCCTAGTTTTACATTACCGGAAACCCCATGAATACAGAAGAAACTCACATCAGAAGAGAAAACCTCACCAACACCATGTGTCTCTTAGGTTTCATTCTTGAACTTCAACAGAGACTGATGATGTTTGATGCACTGGTTTATCCTTTGTGAATATTATTATTAATTGTAAACTTTGTATAAATACAGAGTCTTCTTTTGTCTTCTTACTGCGTCTCCTCTCTGGGCAGAGCTAAGATGTAAGGAGAGGACATAAATGAGGGAAGGGCTTTGAGACATACCCATTGTTTCCCTGCAGCAGTTTAAACATACTTAAGGTGTGCTAACACCAAACTCAACACAAGTGACTAAAGCGAACGTTCATTGTCTATGAGCGCCCGCATGAGGTAGGCGACCAATACGAACGACCAAGGACCTCACGGTTGTAATCTTCCACAATACAGATTTCTTGAATGTGACATTTAAGCCTACCTCTTTGCCTAGTTTCCTAATGAGGAGCTCCTTTGTCTGGTAACGACGCAGGCAGAAGATTACTGACCATGGGTGCCAGCTTTGGCGCTACCCAAGCAGTGGACTTGAATTATGGTGAAGATGGCAGCAACTATCACA
The DNA here is from genome assembly GCA_024349245.1 of Neodontobutis hainanensis. Classification (NCBI taxonomy): domain Eukaryota; kingdom Metazoa; phylum Chordata; class Actinopteri; order Gobiiformes; family Odontobutidae; genus Neodontobutis; species Neodontobutis hainanensis. The sequence goes on along the minus strand of JALDNG010000348.1, from coordinate 37,036 downwards.
AGACTCAGGTAGTGACATCTGCTACCGCTTTCCAGATGGATAACTTTAGCTTTAAGCTTGGCACAACCCTCTTGGAGGAAGGATGTTTCCTCTTGTAGTTCTCTTCTAAGGCAACTTTGAGAGACAAAATTTGTTTGCCATGATACTCTGTATTTAGACATCCAATTTGACAATCCAGTTTGGATTGAAGTGCTGTCCTACCTTTGGCCCTGAATTAGCTTTCTCAGTTAGCGTCTTCCTTTGCTGATCCAGTTGGGCGATAATGGAGTTAGGCAGTTAAGTTCTCCACTCCCCACAGCCCTACATAGACAGTTTTTTAGGGTGACAGGCACCGCTTAGTTGGGCTCAGTAGGAGAGAAAACCCCGTGAGACAGAAAGCGGAGATGCCAACTGAGAGTTTTAGGGTTGAATGTTAGAAAAGGTGAGATTTTACCGCCACTTAAACAACACACGTCCTAATTGACTACAAAAAGCATCTGCCCATAGAGTAAACTAAAACAGAGTTTAAATCAGCTCAATGCAATACTGAAAACTTTCCGGGTTGAACCAACAGCTGACTTTGAAGTAAATCTGCCTCTGCAAACACAGCCAGTCTCTATTAATTAAATACATTCTCTGTAGCTTACCATCCATCCAAGAGACAAGGTCACATCTGGGAACTTCTCCTGAACCAACTCCAGAAATCTAAGGCGCACAATGAAAAAAGAGCAGAACAGTGGTACAGTAGATAACATCAGTGTAAAGAATGGTGATAAAGATTGCCACCCTAGACAAGATTTTGAAGCCTGTGTTCTTTTCAAGAGGCCTAAATAAATTTTATCTCACTCTGCCTGACCTGGTCCCATTGACGATGGGTATAAACGCAGGTACAAGGGGGTCTTTGAGGATGTCTGCATTTAGCCACACTGGTCTGTTTACCCCTTGGCTGCTGTTTTTCTCCCGGAGCAAGTCCAGAGATAAACCTACAGAGGCCAGAGACTTGAAGTCCAGCTTGATGCCTGTTGACACAGAGTACAGTCATTTATCTCCAAAAATAAATCACTGGTACCCTACATTTAGAATTGGGTTATGTTATTGCTGATATCTGATTAGTGACAGCTGCATTTGACAAAAACAATGCTCATAACACTACATATTATTACAAAAATACAGCTTTTTCGAAATAAGTTCAGAAAATATTCTCATAGGACTTGACAATAACTAACAATTATGCAAATCGGACAGACGGACGGATGGATGGATGGAAAGATAGATTTATTGTCATTACACATGTACAAGTACAATGCAACGAAATGAAGTAGATTGCACACCAATGCAGCCATTTTTCGGCGCAAAGATGATCTTTATGAAACAGAAATAAGGCATTTTACAGACATAGCAGACATCAACATAACTACAGTTGTAGTTACACATTACACACGTACTCGCAATAACAGTAGCCATTACAACATACATAACATAAATAGACATAACAGCACAGGAGGGGGTGGGGGAAGGGGGGTAGAGACAAAAGTCAGACAGATGTCGAATGGCAGACGAGATGTGTAGTGGTACAGGCCTTGAGGTGTTTAACAGAACTGTTGTGAGAGTCCCTTGGTCTTGCCCTTGATGCAGTACGGGGAGTATCACTAGAGGATAAGATAAGACCCAGCTGCCGGCTAGACTTCTCAGAGGGACAAGGCGTGCATCCATTTTGTGGAGTAACCTTGATGTTTCCTACCCTGTCAGGCCTGTAAAACAATACAACGCAGCTCACCAGTCAGTATCTCGATGTTATCCACTCTTCTCTGGATGGAACCCCTTCATATCTGTTAAGCAGCGTAGTAGGTCACAGGTCTAACTCCCGGTGTTAAAGTCCTTTCTGTATTGTCCACAGTCCGTGCTGAAGATGTCGAATCAGCTCCTCGGATTGTGCGACTCCTTGATGTTTAAACTGTCACTTGATGTTTAAACTGTCACTCACGTCAGAAAAGCACAGTTTATCGGTTCTCAGGAGTCCAGCAGGCAGTAGAATCCAAGATATAAGAGAAAACTTTGCAAGGAAAAAGTTAAAACGAGACAACATGACACAAAAGCACATTGAAGCAGATAAAAGGAGGAGCAGTGAGAAAAACTGTCCGCCTTGTCCGAGAGTCAGAGCATGAATGACATGGAGACACTTTGGGACTGTTTCTACTCTACCAAGAAGTAGACACTCCAGACACCCAGAGCAGAACAAAAAGACATCAATGAGGTAAAGAAACAATCCCCAATGACAGCCGAAGATTTGAAGGCATCATTGGAACTTGCTAACTTCACGGCATATCATCACGAAAACATCATCCCAACTGTAAAGCACAGCAGTGACTCAGTGTTAGAGTGGTTGTCTTTCAACTGGAAGGTAGGCGGTTTGATTCTCACTCTCCCCACAGTTCGTACTGTTGTTGTGTCCTTGGGCAAGAACTTAACCCACCTTTCCCCCCAGTGGCTGTACCACTGGAAATTAGAAGCTTACTGTAGTAAGTAGCTTTGGATAAAAGCGTCAGCTAAATGAATAAATTTAAATGTAAATGTAAAATTCTGGTGGAGGAAACATCATGATCTGGGCCTGCTTTGCAGAATCAGAGCATGGCCAGCTTCAATCATTGTGGGGAAGATGAATTCCCAAGTTTATCAGACAATTCTTTAGGATAATGTGAAAATGTCTGTACGTCAGCTGAAACTGTGTAGAAGGTGATACAACAGGACGATGACCCAAAACACAGGAGCAAGTCCACAACAGAATACCTTCAGAAAAACAAAATCCTCCTTTTGCAAGTCAGAGCGCAGACCTCAACCCAATAGAGATGCTGTGGATTGACTTGAAGAGGGTCACACACGAGACGTACAAAGAATATGACAGAGCTAAAGCCATTCTGTCAAAAAGAATGGGCTGAGGTTTTTGCTGCCAAGGGGAAGTTTTATTTTAAGGGTTCACAGTCCTCGAATAAGAGTGCCGCCATACGGTACCGCCGTCCACCAGAGGGCAGGCAATCATGTTTACAGCCTGGTACAAAAGATGGCTCTGGTCTCTGGACCTAAGTTTTTACTACGTGACAACTCTGTGGGGGGTGAATTTTTGAGTAATAGGTCCATTCATAATATCCGAAAACTATTGTTTTACAATGCAGTAAAGGTAAAAAGGCAATGTTATTGCCCTGTCATAACGACAATATCGGTAAATAGGGGAGCAATGGGCGCGCAACATACATTTTATAAACAATCTATGATTTACACTGACCACCCTACAGCACTGGTTAAAGCAATCTGCATCTTTCCTGAAATATGAATAACTTGGAAAGTCAGAATAAGAACTTGGTTTACAAAAATGTGTTATCCGACACATGACGTGATAAATCATTTACACTAAGCAAAAGTGGTTCTTATTAAACTGCACTTTGCAGAAGTAATTTGCAGTTTATCATATGGTTTTATTGTTAGTTGGCGCTCACATAAGCCATTACACTTGTGGTACGGTCTGGTCAGTACGGGAATGTGACATTCATCAAAAAAAACTAGGTGTAATTTATTTGAAAAAATTTACATTTAATGTTTAGACTTCCGCTTCTCATTTTTACTCGAGTGAGGATCTTTCTATCTTCCAATCAGCTAACTTCAGTGTTTGCCTGTGCTCCACAACACAGCACCACACTGTGGCCAAAGGTAAAAACAAATTAGCAACACCAAAATGGCTCCAACAAGTAGCATTCATAACCTGACTCTGCCAGATAGAACTGCTCACATGACATAGTCTTTTTCACAGAACCATCTGGGAAGGCTCCCATTGAAAGGGCTTGCAAAAGGGAGGCGCCTTCTGTCGGAAACTTGTTAGGTGATTGGATGAAGCTAGTATCCGTCTACCAAGAGATTTGTTTAAGGCAATCATAGCAACGACTCATTTGACATAACCAGAGTGTGGCTCATATGCAGAAACAACTGCTGTAACAGTTTTTGTAAAGTGAATCTGCATCTAAAAGCAACGTTAACAAACACTAAATTGGTAAATAAAACAAGGATGTTGGCCGATGAAAGGTGCGTGTATGTCATTAGGACATGCCAAAGCCAGTAGGAATAGAGCACAGACATCTTTTCCTTCTAGAAAATCCTTTAGTGACAAATTTTTGTAGTGTTAGCGAAAGATGCTTACGTTTTTCAGTGTAGCCACGTTGATAACAAAGAGGAGAAGAGGATGCTTGTTGCATTTGTCAAATTAAGAACAGGCCTCTTTCTGTTGAGCCCACGGTTTTTACTCAAGTGGTTGGCTTGGCGCAGTACAAGATGGATTTACCCGAGTTTGGAGACTCCCAAATCATGCGAGAATTCAGCTGCAACGCAAGGTTATAGCATTTACGCAACTCAGTAACACATTAACAGCTCCAGGGTACATCTCTGTGACTTAATTTAGCACTTTAATGAGTATTGGGCTATGTCTTGAAACAATCAGCTCTGTCTAGTACTTTTCTTTGTAGGTCACTAAAGCAGCATGGTCTGTAAAGGCTGAAGATCTATAAATGTAAAAACACTGACTCACCTTTTCTTGAGGCCAGCACTGCGTCCAGCCATTGGTTCAGAGTGTTGTCACTGGTGACATCAGGGGGGTGGGCCATGATGGGAATGGGCTTCTCGGTGGGCGTCCCGTATCCCTCCAGAGTGACGTCCGCCTCTAAGATCATCACATCGCCTGAACAAAAACAAGTGTTCCATAAGTGTACGGGCCCATCTTTTACATGATGATAAAGTTACAGGTGGCTGTGAATTGGGTTTTGCGCAGTGTTCGTGTACTTGTAAAACAGTCAAGTTTGTTTAGCATTCAGCCCTGTGTAACCAGCAGAGAGTGCATATCCCTCTCTGTGCAACTTTACTGTCACAATGTTTACCAGTAGAGACGTTTAAGACTGGGGTGTATTAAGTGGTTGTTTAGTATAACGTTGCAGGCCTCAACCCAATAGAGATGCTATAAATTGACTTGAAGAGGGACAAACACATGAGACGTCCAAAGAATATGATAGAGCTCGTTCTGCCTGGAAGAATGGGCTAAAATTCCTCCTTAACGATGTGCAGGTCTGATCTACAGCGACAAGAAGCACCTGGTTGAGGTTATCGCTGCCAAGGGGTGGGGTGGGGGGGTCATTTTCTCCAGAGTTTATCATGAACACGTTCGGACCCCAGCCACGCCCCGTTCATGTTGCATTCCGTACAAAGGAAACAATTTCCATTTCTTTGCCAAAACTGAAGATATATAAATTTCTATATATTGAGTTACTGTGAGCTCAGTGGCAAAAGTCTTTGAACCATATAAATTGTGCTCCCATTGACAATGTATTTACAGTAATTACAAGCATCTATTATGTGAGCGAGGATACAACTGTATCCAAAGACACACACAAAAGTCTTTGAATTTCACATGTACTGCTGCCGCTGTAATTGTAACTGTCATTTAGTTCATTCATTTTCTTTTTTTTTTGCCACTGTAAGGACACGCGGTTATCTATAAACAAACCAAGTCAACAGAGTTTATATGGTGATGTTTCTAAGTCCACGAAAGTTCTGAACATTCAGCTGGAATAGGAACTATGAGTGTGCTTCTCCTCCAGCTATGTTCAGTCCCTTTCTGTACAGTAAGTAATTAAAGTAACATGGCTCCTTCAACTGGGTTCCAAGGAGTTTTACTCTTTATTTTCTCATGTGTGTGGGGTGGATCACTTGGGCCCGGTGATTCCCATCTTTAAAGCTGCAGCCTCACTCGCTCTCTCTCTCGCTTATTTGCTCTCTCTTAGTTGGCCTGCTAACACTTGGCTTGTTTGTCTGCCGCCTCCAGCCGACTTCTTTCATTTGTTTTTACACAATTAACAAAGCACAACACTCCACAACATTCCACATTCACACTTACATACTTACACATTTAACTTAATTTTATAAAAAGCTTTAAAAGTTTACCGTATTTAATCTTTTGTTATGACTATAAGAGCCAAGATATAACATCTCAAAATAACCAAATGATGAAACAGTATGTTAATTATTATATACTTTATACTATAAGTGTGTGTATATACTGGCTAGAGCCTTGTTCATTGCCTCCTTGCTGTTGGCCCGGTGGAACCACGTGGGCAATAGTCCATCTCGTTTACTGATGTCACCTGACTGAATCAGGAAGTCCAACATGTCTCCTCCAGTGGCAAAGGAGAAGTCGGGAACTGAGGGACCTGATCGAACAACAGCAGACATCACAAAAATACAACAGGCCAGTGATGCAGTTATGTTTTTTTCTTATTCAATACTGACCTGTGTTCCTGGTGAGCAGGACTGCAGGGACAGTGATGGTGATCAACAGAACGACCAGTCCAACTGTAACCGAGAGGATTATAAGCTGCTTTTTGGTAAAACAGCCTAGGTAATGGCTTGTCCTGTATGACAGATGACATGCATGTGTAAATATCTCAAACTTAAAATAACATCTGAAAATGACACAAAACCGGCAGGTTTGTTAGCATATAGTGACTGAGGACAGAACTAAAGATGCACGTGAATAGAAGAAAATCCAGTCACAATAATGTAAATCAGTTGTCTTCATCTGAATCGAGAGTGCTGTTTGAGACTAACTATCTAACTATCTGCCTTATGGAGCTATCCAATCACTCTGTTTTCTTTGGTTTGTCTCTAGCTAAGCTTTTAGCAACACGGTAGAAATAGTTCTGGAGTCCACAGCACAACATCTACTGCCTGTGCCAAAAAAAGTCACCACCTGGATTTAACTAATAGGTAAAAGCCTCCCATTGGTTCATTAGTGATTGGGTGATTATGTTTCAGCTGGCAATAAGTTATTTAACTTTCTTATTTTTTAAACAACCATGCGGGAAGACCCTTACTGTGGTTAAGGAAAATATGTTCATCTCAGAAGTTTCAGAAGGATCACATTATGGTCATCAAGCAAAGAAAACATCTAGAGATTGCTAAAACTACTAAAATTGGATTAAGAACTGTCCAATGCATTACTGGAAGAACAGTGGGGAACCATCATCTTCAATGAAGAAATGTGGTCAGAAAAAAATCTTGAATGATTATGATTGGCGATCACTTAAACGTTTAGTTAAATCCAAACGTTAAAAAAAAACACCAGTAGAACTCACGGCTATGTTTAATAGTGAAATTTTCCATAAATGCACAATGTGAAGGGAACTCAAAGGACAGCTGTGTAACCTTAAGAAAACCATTTGTCAATGAGGCTTATGTGGAAAAAAAGGCTTTGATTTTCTTTGGAGCATGAAGATTGGACTTTGGAGCAATGGAAGAAAGTCATGTGGTCTGATGAGTCAGACACTGTATAAGCCTGTGGGGGCAGTGCTATGTTCTGGAGTTGTTGCTGTTGGAGTTGGTAAGTTCTAGGTTCATCAGTGTTATGTGCCCAAAGAATGAGGTCAGCTAACCACCTGAATATACTGAATGGCCAGCTTATTCCATCAATGGATTTTATAGAGTAACTTTTTTGGGACGGACAGCGGACAGTGTATCTACCATGTTACAGGAGACAAAGACATCAGCCTCCTTATCTTTAGCTGTATTGATTTAGACTTTTTAGTTTTTTAGTCTAAATATTTGAACTACAATGTAACAGCCTTGTGTGCCATGTGTGCAATCTAAAGTTGTTTAATAAATATAAAAGTGATTTGGCAAGTATAAATGTACTATAGGTTCACAGTGGAAAAGTGATTAACCTGACCACCTAATGACAAGAAATTTTGGGTTTGATTCCCAGGCTGTTCATAGGTGAATAGTCTTGGCCATAGTGAATGAATGTGACAGAAGGGCAGAACAGGAATGGTTGCAAAACTTATTACATTTCCTTTAGTTTCTCACTGACTGTATGTGTTGGAAAGACACAATTTGAATACATGAAAGCCACATCTGTCTGCTACAGCCCCATTGTTGTAACATGTGTACATATAACATTAGACTTATAAACTGAGCCCAGGGAGGACAGAAAAACTGAGCCCGAGACGGACAAAGTAACATACGGAACACAACTAACATACAGTAATATGGTCTATGTTAATCTGTAAAAATTGCAATTCTGTTATTTATGTCAAGCTTTAACATCAATTTTGCTATATGGCAGCCATAATAAAACCTGCTATGCTAGCTTGAAAGACATTGCAGATTAAAATGATATGCAAGTATAACTGTTCAAACGGGTATAATAAAGATTCTGAGTGTGATTCTAGTCCAATGTCCAATGGTCCAATGTGGCTTTGTTCTTCCAGAAAGAAAGAACAACTAACTTAAACGTGCTGAATGAATATGAACATTCTTATTGGAGGAATTAGCAATGTTTCAACTACCCCACATAGCAACTTTCCCCGCTCTTCCCTAAATCAAGCCTCTCTCATGGAAACCCTGAAATGGTCCTTGAGGAAGGGCATAGCCGTACAGCAATATACAGCGATATACCGCCGTCCACCAGAGGGCAGGCTCCAAAAGCGGAAATATAAGGAGAAACCCAATGGCGACTTTACAAGTGTAAACAGCTTGGTCTCTAGAGCTAAGTTTTTGCTACATGACAACTCTGGGGGGTTGTCATGTAGCAAAAACTATATCCGAAATATCCAAAAACTATTGTTTTACAATGCAGTAAAGGTAAAAAGGCGATGTTATTGACCTGTCATAATGACAATATCGGTAAATAGGGGAGCAATGGGCGCGCAACATACATTTTATAAACAATCTATGATTTACACCACCCTACAGCACTGGTTAAAGCAATCTTCTAATCTGAAAACTATTGTTTTACTATGCAGTAAAAGCAGAAATGCCCGGATGTAACCGCCATTTTATTGCCCTGTGGTAATGACAATATTGGTGAATAGTTGGACCAATGGGCAGAAGTTGTACAGAGTATAGTATATACTGTCATTGGCCTAAATGTTTTATATGTTTCTTGAATTAAGGCCACACTTCAAATGACTACAGGGAGTGCAGAATTATTAGGCAAGTTGTACTTTTGAGGATTAATTTTATTATTGAACAACAACCATGTTCTCAATGAACACAAAAAACTCATTAATATCAAAGCTGAATATTTTTGGAAAGTTTTTAGTTTTAGCTATTTTAGGGGGATATCTGTGTGTGCAGGTGACTATTACTGTGCATAATTATTAAGCAACTTAACAAAAAACAAATTTATACCCATTTCAATTATTTATTTTTACCAGTGAAACCAATATAACATCTAAACATTCACAAATATACATTTCTGACATTCAAAAACCAAACAAAAACAAATCAGTGACCAATATACTGTTTTCCCTCCTTGTAAATCGCACATTTGATGATGGTTCTCAATGGGGTTCAGATCAGGTGAACAAGGAGGCCATATCATTAGATTTTCTTCTTTTATACCCGTTCTTGCCAGCCACGCTGTGGAGTACTTGGACGCGTGTGATGGAGCATTGTCCTGCATGAAAATCATGTTTTTCTTGAAGGATGCAGACTTCTTCCTGTACCACTGCTTGAAGAAGGTGTCTTCCAGAAACTGGCAGTAGGACTGGGTGTTGAGCTTGACTCCATCCTCAACCCGAAAAGGCCCCACAAGCTCATCTTTGATGATACTAGCCCAAACCAGTACTCCACCTCCACCTTGCTGGCGTCTGAGTCGGACTGGAGCTCTCTGCCCTTTACCAATCCAGCCACGGGCCCATCCATCTGGCCCATCAAGTCTCACTCTCATTTCATCAGTCCATAAAACCTTAGAAAAATTAGTCTTGAGATATTTCTTGGCCCAGTCTTGACGTTTCAGCTTGTGTGTCTTGTTCAGTGGTGGTCGACTTTCTGCCTTTCTTACCTTGGCCATGTCTCTGAGTATTGCACACCTTGTGCTTTTGGGCACTCCAGTGATGTTGCAGCTCTGAAATATGGCCAAACTGGTGGCAAGTTGCATCTTGGCAGCTGCACGCTTGACTTTTCTCAGTTCACTGGCAGTTATTTTGCGCCTTGGTTTTTCCACATGCTTCTTGCGACCCTGTTGACTATTTTGAATGAAACGCTTGATTGTTCGATGATCATGCTTCAGAAGCTTGGCTATTTTAAGACTGCTGCATCCCTCTGCAATATATCTCACTATTTTTGACTTTTCTGAGCCTGTCAAGTCCTTCTTTTGACCCATTTTGCCAAAGGAAAGGAAGTTGCCTAATAATTATGCACACCTGATATAGGGTGTTGATGTCATTAGACCACACCCCTTCTCATTACAGAGATGCACATCACCTAATATGCTTAATTGGTAGTAGGCTTTCCAGCCTATACAGCTTGGAGTAAGACAACATGCTTAAGGAGGATGATGTGGTCAAAATACTTATTTGCCTAATAATTCTGCACTCCCTGTAGTATGGTGCAAAAGGTCTGTCTATGTTTGTTAGAGAAAGATGCATAAAAAAGATACTTTACAAAGAAAGAGTTGATTCTACTAATCATAAGGAAAATATGCTTTTCCCGAGGTGCTTTATGAAAACCCCTCAAAGCTGTGCTGATTCTTGGTGAGTGGGACTGTCTGCATTTGATCAGTAAAATATATGTCACAATGCTAAATGATCTAATACCGGCCGAAGTCTTACAAGAAGGATGTTTTATATACTTCCCGGTTAATGTCTAGAGTAATCTCTGACATATGACTTACCTGTAGGGTCTTTCTCCTCCCACAGTCTTCTGTCTGTCTTCCATTTTCAACCTCTTCTTCCTCTGAGTCGACTAAACCAGGATATGTCCAGATGAGCTGCTCATAAAACTCTGAACAAACAAAGCACAAATATTAACTTACACACGTTCACCTCCTCTAGACCTAGAGTTATCTCAAGTGCTCCAATGACTGCGCTTTTACTGATAAGCACGCTCTATCAACCGTGTCTCTCTGTGAACTCTAAGCTTAGGTCAAAGGTCATGCAAAATAGGTGCAAATGTTTTCTTATGAGCCTGGATCACCTTTTAGGGACTGTATGTAGAACAGAAAAAATAAGTTCCAATCATCAGCGAGGGAGGTAGAGAACAGACCAAAATCCCTAAAAGCAATAGTCAAGAAAGAAATCCTTTTGTTTAATATAAAATATCTGCTTCATGCTTCATTATTTTTTACCAAAATCAGAAATGAAATGCATGAGAAAGATCACAATACGATGGTTGGCTGAAGGTCCTTGGTAAAACTATTGCCTTTCCCCCACATTTTACTAATATTTTACCAGCATTTCTGTCCACTTACAGATATTTGTTGTTAACCCTGTGATTTGGAAACTAGTAATGCTGTTGAGGACAGTTTCTGGAGGACTAAGGATGTTTAGGATATTAATGAACACTCAAAAGATGTATGTTAGCACAAGAGCTAACTGACAGACACACCATTAGCAGGTCAACAGCTAACACTACTGCTCTGATAATTCGATAACTCTATTATTCGAGTTGAAATTCTGAGTTTGCTGAGACTTTAGATAGAAATAACACCACACTTGAAAGTCTCTCAACACACATTACCGCGGCAGAGCAGAGGATAACCATCAATGGAACCTTTGTCTCCTTTTTTGAGGGGAGATCGGCGGATGCGGAGAAGAGGATTACAGTGTTGACTGATAGTTTGGATAGTATGAAGAATCGAAGTCTCCACAATAACACAAGGGTTATCAACTTAAAGGTGGACGCAGATGAGGAAACCCTATACACTTTGAAGTCAGTTTACTATCCCTTCTTTGCTTCGAACCTGGTAAAAGGGCCAAAAACGCATTAAAATTGATCGCACAGGGGCCTTGGTCCGAGGCATGCAGCAGGCCCCACACCCTCGATTATCAAGCTTGACAACTCCAAAGAAATGCAGCGGATAGAGGCAGCAATACGAGCTACACTGGAGCTGGATCATAAAGGACAGCCTGTTTTTATAGCTCAAGACTTTTCATCGGTGGTTTGAGAGAAACAACAAACTTTGAGTGGTGTTTGGCCGATTCAAATTTATCTTCTTCATTATGTGCTTCCCAATGACACTCACAATGAGTCATGGTAGCAGGGATTCCTTGACACAATCATTGACACGATTGAAACATACCGTTTAAGTGGGACAAGGACATGCTGCTGCTGCTTCATTTTTGGTGATGGAAGACGGGACAATTGAAAGGTGCAAGTTGGATGTTTCAGTAACTTCACTCTCTTTCAGACTCTGATGTTTGAGCTCAGTTTATATGTCATTGATGCAAAATCTTTTGGCTGCACATTTTTTTCATACTGCACATTGGGTAGCTTTTTGTTTTAATGCGTGTGTTCAGCAGTTGTTGACAGTGTTCATGTCATTACAGCTCAACTGGTTCATAGGTTGGAAAGTGTAATAGATTACTACTTATTATTTGTAATGTGTTTCTCTTTCTGTTTACTCTGGATCATTATATGTTAGGCACATTAATAATTTTCGTTGTACATATGTTATAAGAAATTTTAATTTTAATGTTTATTGTTACTGGGGCTTATAGTTCTCTTCAGGTCATGTCAAATTCATGTCATGTCCTTCGTGCTAATCCATGAAGTAGACATAACTAGACTGAGACATGGCTTGTCCCGGGACTTTTGCACCTGGACCATTGTGAACGCCTCTCACCAAGGACGTCACTGTGCTGTATATAATCTCATATTCTGTTTACATCTTTAAGCAAACCTCTCACTGTACCCTTATTACTGTGTGTGTCTGCTTTGCTCCTCCTTGCAAAGATTAAAACCTGGCCATTGATTGTTAAAATATAATCTGTCTCCGTGTCTCTCTGGATAAATATAAGGATATAATAAATTCCAATAACATTTGGGGGCTCGTCCGGGATATCAATACCTGCTGTTTCTCATGCAGAAGGCGAAACTGACGTGCACGGGAGAAATGCACAAAAAAGCATTTCTCTAGAAAGTCCCAAACTGTTGTTTTTAAACGGGCCAGCCCTTCACTGTCTGTGTGTGAGACTCAGTGACAATATCTGAACAAAGAGAGAAAAAGAGAGGAGACATAAAGACGTCTGGCTGCGGAACAACTGGACTATTGGAGTTTTTGATTCAGATAAACAGCTGTTTAATTTTATTTGTGTGAATGTGAACGGACAAAACTTCCGGAAGTAGTAGTTTGGGTTGCCCCTAATTAAATTGTTTGGTAATTACATGTTATCTACCTGAGAGTATTTCCATGTAGTTATCATTACGGTAGGAGAACACTAAACGCTGAGATTACCGTCCAGGAGACGGGGGTAAAGTATGTGTTTTGGTCAAGACCTTACTGTATAAGTGTAAGTGAGGCCTTAACGGGACAAGTTTGATGTTAATCTGTGTTAAAGACTGTAATCTTGCTGGATTGTAAGCTTGGTAGATACCCTATGCTTTGTAAGTTTTTATGTAATCCTTGAAACTGAGGCTTACATTGATCATGTTCCATTCTATGCGAGATAGGATTAATAACTACGATAAGCAGTATAGGGTCTAGATGAAGCTGGTCCAGGAAGGACAATATTTGAGACAGATTAATAGCACGGATCCTAATATGCCACATTCAAATGTCTGGCCTAACTAGTAATGTTGGTAAAATGTTGTTTCGTTGGACACACAGGTAACTCGAGTATATGGACTATTATCGAGATTCTTAGCCTAACACCTTTAAGTGAGATAAATAGGTCCTAAGTCTATGAGACTTGGTAAAAGCAGGCCTGCAGAGAATTGTTCACTGTGTGACGCAGTGAGATAAAGGTTTAAAAGCCCACAGAAGAATTTTAATGAAGTTTATCTAACCTGAAGGGTTAGTGAGTAATAAGTCTGAGTAAAAAGTATGGTTGAGAGAGTGATTGGGATGCAACTGTGGATTGAATGCATTTAATTGATTTTATTGGAAGAAGTTGATTCAGTCTGAACAATGAGATCGAACATTAGTCGGCCTGAATTTTGAAAAAGCCTTAACTTGTGAAAAGTTAATGCAACAGAGTGACTCAGAGAATCTGATCCATCTGAGAAAAAATAGTAATAAAAAATGTAACATTGTGACATATTTGTACTGTTGATTCATCCTTAATTTGATAATCCATCCATAATTTGAGTTATCTGAATAAGTAGAACTACGTACGGGGGCACTAGTGAAGCCGGACAGGCCGACACTACAGGGCAATACTTCAGGCCGAGGCTGGGTCCAGACGAGAGAAGGACCTTTGACTGACCCTTGAACAGGTCAGGAACATAAACACACATGTACACACACACATGTACACACACACACGGACACAGAAGTACAGACACACATTAAGATATACATAAAGACACAGAGACAAACATGGAACAAACACGAAACAGACATCTACAAAAGGTGAATGTGCTTTTGATTTATGATACAGTTTATAAATAGTCTGTTAAAGAACAGATATTGTATTACGTTTGTGTGACACGGCAGAGATAACATTAAAGAGTTAAAACTTTGGATCTAAAATAGAAGTAGTGATTATTAGTATTTTTGCGAGACAAATTGTATGTATCTATTAGTACAAGAATTAATAGAGGTTCTTAATATCAGTGTGGTTCAAAAACACGAAAAAACGTTTATGAAAATGTTCACTTTGTAATCAGAAGAATTTAAAAATGTGTCTTACAGTTGTGCAGAGCAATTTATAAAGATAATTCAAAGTTATAGTTATTTGAGCCATCAGCTCACATATAAAATAAAATAAAATAATGTTACCAGAAGGAAAAAAATAATGTTAATGTATTATGTATTTCTATGGTTTGATTCAGACAAAAGAGTAGAGAAAGTGGATTTTTTTCCAAAACAAACCCTGTTTGGAGTCACAAAGGAATGTTTCAACACAAGATAACGGTCTATGCAAGTCAAGGTAACAAGGGGGCTTCACAGCACCTCCCTTTTGCTCACGACCGGAGCAAGAAATGTTTTGGTTTTGATTCGATGTTTTTTTTTCCGTTTGTTTTTTGTTTTAGCTCAACAGAAAGTGTGGGAGCCTTTACATTAAACATGAAAAATGCTGAAGTAGACATGTCAGTGACAGAAAAAGATTGCACTGATGTGTTAAATAAAAATCTTTACAATGAAGTTTTAAACTGCAAGGTAAATTTGTAATCTGGGAATTGAAAACATATCTATGTTAATACAATCTTGCAGGATTGGAGGTGGTTTAGTTGAAAAGTTTAAGTTAAAGTGTTAAACTGTAAAAATGGTTAAAGTTTAAGAGCATAAGCCAATGTGCTCACTGGGTTTTAATCACACTTGGAGTGATTTTGTTTTTTTAAAAAAAGTTTTTTGGTTGGATCTGATTTGAATGTTGTAATGTTTTAGATTAATGATGATTGTGAGAACTAGAGACTAACACAACAGTCGGTCCATAAATAAATAAATAAATATTAAAGAGACGTTGATTTGATTTTACACTTAATGGGTTATGTTTCTGTTTAACATTGAGTGAAGGGTTTTCTTTTTGTAGAGTCTGATGCAAAATTAGTGGAAACGTGAAATGAGGAATGGATAAACATTTTGAATATGCTGCACTTAAAATCAATATGGAGAAGATGAAAAAACAAAATGGTTTATTGTATTTATTGAACACCTGGGGTTAAAACTGAGTTTTACAGAGAAAGTATGGAACAAATCTATACTGAACAAAACCTTAAAGAAATTGTTTATTATAAAAGTAAATACAGAATAATTTACACAGAGCTTTGTTGATTTTATCAAAAGTCTTTCTTTTAAACGACAGTCACAATTGTTTTGGAGCAAAGAGAGATGAGATGTTTGAGCAGCTGAAGGAGGCTGTCCTGTTACAAGGTTAACCCCAGAGGGAGGGGTCTGACCCAAGAGTTTTTTTTTTTTTTAAGTAATTTATTTGTAAAAGGAATTAATTTGAAGCAATTGAACAATATTCTGAGGATTTTCTAATTATATTGTGAATTTAAAGTCTTTGGCTAAAGGGTTTTTGACGATAGATCATGAGAAACTAGTTCTGATCTATTTAAAATATTTATGTTTGCATCAGCTGAATAAAATTTAACTATGATTGCGGATGATACTACTTACAGTTACAGGTAAAGACCTACAACTAATGGTAACTAAAATTAAAACTGAACTGAACAAAATTAAGTTTTAAAAATAACAGAAACAACAGTGATGCTATTTGGGAAACATAAAGAAGACAAATAATTACAAACAATAATTGATAGACTCATTTAAAATGATCAATGGCACTGGCCTTTCATTTTATGATTTTATGTTTATGTTTTATTTTATTTTTTTTTATTTTTGTTTTATTTTTGTTTTGTTTTGTGACACGGGTTTCCCAGGTCTCAAAAAAGAGAAGATTTAAACTAACTGTATTAAAGTGAAGAGGTGATGTGTGTAAAAGAGTAATGTAGGGATGTGTTAATACAGTAAGAGAGTTTAAATAAAAAGAAAGAAAGAAAGAAAGTTGACATGAAGGACCGTTCTGGAGAAGAATTGTTTAGTATGATTGAACCTTTCAGATTAAAGATTTCCAGCAGAACATATCTGTGGAAACAGGGTTTATCTGTGTTTCATTTTTATGGTTTGATCATTTTAAGAGCTTGTATGGTTTCATTTGACGAAAGCCTGAAGGACACTTTCTCTGGGTCTAAAAATGTCAGAGAACGTTTGATTTGTTTGTTTGTATTTTGTTTTGATGGAAGCCAACCACAACAAGTACCAGTTCAGAAAAAAAGATTTGACAATTAATATAGCCACCAGTAAGAGCTAATATTAACATGGTTCTTTGAACTTATAATCATCTTGGTTTACACCTGGAGTACACCTGTGAGCAGGGCCAGTGACAGGACGTCCTGTAACATCACTCTGAACCTGACAAACTGACAGATCAGGGACAGGTGCAGTGCAAAGCAGAAGTCTGGAGGTTTCGTGAAAGTAAGACCATTAGACCAGCATTGCCTGCTGACCGGAAACATGCGTCCTTAAAGGATCCTTGGTTTAATTGTTCACATACAATGTGACGGAGAACATCGTGAGTAGAACCTCACACCTTAGGAACCAAACAGAAGTTCCATCAGGTTTATTTGAGAGCCCCATTTACATCGACAAGAGGGAGAGGGAGGTCCTTCAAGGTGTCCTTAATGAATATAAGGCTAAAATTCAATTAGTATTGAAATTATAATTTTACCTTTGAGACAAATTATGCAAATGTGTATTAAGTTAATTAGAGTTATAACCAACAAAGGTTTCTGAATTGCACAAGAGATGCTGTAACTGTGAATTGAAGCTGGAGATGAATTAAAACTGGTCCAAGGACTGGACAGAACAAATAGCACTGGAGCTGCTTTGAGCTGAAAAGGTGGGATCTACAACATGATGTCATCCAAGGTAAAACAGGTCTAGTTAACAGCATAACTAAAGCCTTTAAGTAAGAGCTTCACACTCTGCAGAAGGATTGGCAGAGTATTCTGGAATAGAGTAATTGATTTTAACCTGGTTTTAAAAAATAATTACAAAATATTTGGAAAATTAACTGTGATTTTAAATCTGTTTTGAGATGTACTTTCATGTCTTCCATGTCTTATAACTTTTGTTTGTGTTGATTTCCATGTATCCGGAGCTTGTTGGTGAGATGGATGGATGTGGCCATTGCTGGGTCAACATTCCTGGACATGCACCTGCCCAACGACTGTGGTCGAGGCTTTGACCTCAGATGAACACTTTGATATCTGAGGGACGTTAACGTTTGCATGTTCACCAACGGGACAACAGCTCCAGGACGAATCATACTACAGTCCTAAGGGCCGTATGGTTCATTGAAGTTATGATGCTTAAGAGAATTGGTTTTAATCATTAAGAATGTGCATAAGTCTCACTCCATGTGTTTTTCTTTCTATGACAAGGACAGGCCGGAGATCTTGAGTCCGATGGGGCGACCAGCTTAAACTCTGGCATATTTTTCTACGTTATTTTGGAGTGACACTGTGTTTTGATTTATGGACTTTTACAAATTTGATTTTGAAGAATCAGTGCATGACTCTGTGGAGTCCCATTTGATTGTAAACATGTCCTGTATAATCATTTGTCTTTGATTTGAAATGTGTTTGAGATTCAGTTGAAGGGATTACATAAGTTAATGCTTGATGTTTGTGTGTTGACGCCGCCTTGGGGCAAGGGGTGGACAAAGACTTTTTCCCAGCGTTAGGTCAAATGGTCAAGTGTACTTAGGCTAGGTCAGATGCCCTGCTGGGTTTTCGCTTTGTCAAAAGTAAATAACTCACACTCAAGCTAGTAGATTGTTTATGCTAATTGTTATCAGCTTAAAGAAGAGGGAATATTATAAGACATTTTAATTTTAATGTTTAGAGTTACTGGGGGCTTATAGTTCTCTTCAGGTCATGTCAAATTCATGTCATGTCCTTCGTGCTAATCCAAGCATTAAGTAGACCTAACTAGACTGAGACATGGCTTGTCACAGGACTTTTGCTCCTGGACCATTGTGAACGCCTTTCACCAAGGACGTCACTGTGTTGTATATAATCTCATGTTATGTTTACATCTGGGAGCAAACCTGCATCTGTACCCTTGTTACTGTGTGTCTGCTTTGCTTCTTCTTGCAAGGATTAAAACCTGGCCATTGATTGTTAAAATATAATCTGTCTCCGTGTCTCTCTGGATAAATATAAGGATATAATATATTTCAATAACACACTCACAGCAGGTGAAAATGGACCAATCCATTCACTGTGTCAGTCTGACATGTGGATGCAAAATAATTTTCGCCAACTGAACAGAGACAAGACTGGACTAATCATCTTTGGACCACAGAAAGTGTCAGCAGTCACCTCAAGTCTGTTTCTCTAAAATCTAAAAATCTGTAATGTTCCTGGTCCAAGCACTGAATTTCACATGAAGGTTGGATTCTGGTTTATAATTTAGGATTCTAGTTTGCCAGTTGAGTCAAGCTAGAAACAGGTTCCAATGTTTCTAAAAAAGTATATGACTGTACTCGGTAGGTCACCCTGAGTCTTTAGCACTAAGTCCCGTTGTAAAATTCCAATGTCCATGAACCCACTACTTAGTTATATTGAATATGAAAATATATTGACCCTACAATATTTAAGAGCTGAGATAAAGAGATCCCACTTTAGATTTATTCAATATAACAAAAAGTGGGTTTGTGGACAGTGGAATTTACAACAGGACTTTAGTTTTCCTACTCTTGGGGGCTTGCTGACTTCAGCTAAATAGTTTTTATTGAAATATAAATCTGTGGAGAAGCTTTTGTTCTGCTTTTTTCAGTTTTTGGTTAAAGAAAATATGATGGTTACATGACAATTTAGTGCTGACATGATACTTTAGATATGGACAAAGACACAATGTACATTATATAGATCTAACACGTCTCTTTTGAGGTGTGTCTCTCCCCCAACCATCTTAGCTCAGCCAAGGCCAGAAGCCAGAAACTGCCATCGAAATCAGAGCGAGGGGCCGGAGCAAAGAGTAGCCCCACTGAACACTGAGTACTGAAGGTAGAGCCTGAACAGAATGGGTGCATGTCATCAGATTTAATGCACCAAGGAGACCAAGTGGTTTCAAGGAACGGGAAAACTTAGGGGATGATTAGACTTTTTGACCTAATAGAACATTATACGGGATACTGATGGATTGCTGAAGGTGTTGATCACACCATTACTACGCAAATGCCTTAAAGCAATCAGGTAGACCACTGAGCTATGGTCCCACTGACAGAGACCTTGACAAAGATAGCTATGAGCATTGGTGGTTGAGTGGTAGAATTCCCAATTCCCGGCTAATGCAGGTTTGCTATTATGAGATTGATGGGTCCAGTGCCCTGCTGCACAAGAGAAAGCGTGTCATCCGGAGGCCACCGCGCACTCTCGAGGGCCCGTTGTCGAACTCGCAGTGCGCAGGAACCGACCATCGTTGTCCTGTGATGGAAACCAATATATATATATATATATTATGAATATTGATCCAGGGAATTTTTCAAAATAGCCAAAATAATCCCTGGGAGGAGTCGAACAAACCTGCATTGAAAGTTTTGGGAATTTTTATTTCTAAAATACTTTTTTTTTCACCTGCAGACTGCACACTTCAACAAAGACTTTTTTTTTATCTTTAAAGATGTAAAAATTCGGAAATAGCCATTTTGTAGCCCCCGTGAGTAGAGGCCAACTGCCGAATTTGGTTCGATTTGGACCTTTATTGAACCAGTTAGGTCCGGTGAATGGTCGACGAGGCAAGCACAGGAAGGGCCAGCAATCTCGTACTACTTCCCGGGGAGGGTGAGCCTCCTGCCTGGTCCTCATTGCCCCCTGCCCCAAAAGGCGTCTGATTTTCGGCCATTTTAAACGATTTTTGATGCTTTCCGTTCTTGGAGCTGGGCACTTAAAAAATTTGAAAACTTTTTTTTTTAAAGCTATGAACATTCAGAAATAGCCATTTCATAGCTCAAAACAAATAGAAACGATCTGCGGAGAGATTTTTTTGATTTGAGTCATTTTTTTAACCATTTAGGTCCGGTGCATGGTCGGTTTTTCAAGCCCAAAACAGGCCACCATTCAACTCAACTGGTGCTCTCTCTCCACTGCTGCTGGAGCTCTCCTTCATCCAGGCCCAGTGCTGACAGACTCTACACACTCAGGAGCACGCCTCCTGGGCTACACATACTCCAGCAGTGCTCTATGGCTGCTGGAGCCCTCCTTCATCCTGGCCCAAGTGCTCACTGACTCGCTCAGGAGCACTCAAACTTGGGTTAAGGTTAAGGTTAGGTCAAATACATCCTCCATCATCCAGGGCCCACTGCTCTTCACTCCCACCCGCTCAGGAGCACTCATCCTGGGTTAAGGTTAGGGTCAGGGTTAGGGTTAGGCCAAACACCCCCCACCCATCATCCAGGGCCAACTCCCCCTCACTACCATCCGCTCAGGAGCACTCAAACCTGGTTTAGACTAAAAAATGTCTAAATCAGGACTAAACCTGTACTAAACGGAGTCTAAACCAAGTCTGAACAAAGTATATAACCAGTTCTAAATCAGGGCTAAAGCAAGTTTAAATCACGTCTAAACCAGGTCTAAACCAAGACTAAGCAAGGTCTAAACCATGTCTAAACCATGTCTAAACCATGTCTAAACCATGTCTAAACCATGTCTAAACAAGGACTAAATCAAGTCTAAACCAGGTCTAAACCAGGTTTAAACCAGGTCTAATCCAGGACTAAACTTGGACTAAACCGAGTCTAAACCAAGTCTAAAGCAAGTAGTAAACCAGTTCTAAGCCAGGAATAAGCAAGGTCTAAACCAGGGTTAAACCAGGACAAAACCAGGCCTAAATCAGGTCTAAACCGAGCCTAAACCGGGACAAAACCAGGTCTAAATCAGGTCTATCCCATGCCTTTAACAAGGACAAAACCAGGTCTAAACTAAGTTAAAAAACAGAACAAAACCACACCTTAACCATGTCTAAACCATGTCTAAACCAGGACTAAATCATGTCTAAACCATGTCTAAACCAAGTCTGAACAAAGTATATAACCAGGTCTAAGCCAGGACTAAGCAAGTTTAAATCAGGTCTAAACCAGGCCTAAACCAGGACAAAACCAGGCCTAAACCAAGTTTAGGCCTTAACCATGTCTAAACCAGGCCTAAACCAGGTCTAATCCAGGATTAAACTTGGACTAAACTGAGTATAAACCAAGTCTAAACCAAGTAATAACCCAAGTCTAAGCCAAGACTAAGCAAGATCTAAACCATGTCTAAACCATGTCTTAACCATGTCTAAACAAGGACTAAATCAAGTCTAAACCAGGTCTAAACCAGGTCTAAACCAGGTCTAATCCAGGACTAAACTTATCCTAAACTGAGTCTAAACCAAGTCTAAAGCAAATAGTAAACCAGTTCTAAGCCAGGAATGAGCAAGGTCTAAACCATGGCTAAACCAGGCCTAAACCGGGACAAAACCAGGTCTAAATCAGGTCTAACCCAGGCCTTTAACAAGGACAAAACCATGTCTAAACCAAGTTTAAACCTGAACAAAACCACGCCTTAACCATGTCTAAACCATGTCTAAACCAGGACTAAATCAAGTCTAAACCAGGTCTAAGCCAGGACTTAGCCAAGTCTTAACCAGTGCTAAACCAGTGGTTTAGGCCTGGTTTAGCCCTGGTTTAGCTCTGGTTTAGCCCTGGTTTAGACCTTGCTTTGTCCTAGCTTAGACCTGATTTAATACTTTGTTTAGACTCGGTTTAGTACAGGTTTAGTCCTGATCTAGACATTCACTTACATTTATTTTGTAGTCTGTTGTCTGAAGACTCTGCACATTTATATTGTTCCGTATAGTGTCTTCCTGGAGACTCTGAGGGCGATCTCTCTAGCCTTCATTTTGTACAAGCCCATCTCCCGAAGTAGGTTGTTTGTCCCTATTTAGGAGGGTATCCCTCTCCATCTCAAAGCAAATGGCCACATCCATAACTATTGCTACTTCTCCTTTTAATAATATGAGGTCTGGGATTCCGATTGGCTCTTTATCCCTGATAAGTCTCTGTTCCCTTTTCACATGCCATCCGGCAGCTGCCCCCTCAGCTGCTATTATTTAGCATATTGTGTTGTGATTCCTCATCCTATTTTGCTTTAGAATCTTACAATTGCCCACCACATGTGGCAACGTCTCTGTGTCCTTCCCACACAGCCTGCATCTTATAGCCGTTTTGTGTACCTTTCCTCTTTCCATTACTGCGAGTGTTGGAAAGGTATTTGTCCGTATAAGGAGCGCTGAAATGAACTCTGCCTCCGACAAGCCCACCGCTGAAAGGCTATTGCACCATGAATTTGAAATTTTCTCTTCCCTGCAGACTAGTGTGCCCAATCCTTGTGATGTCATCCTGGCCCATCTCAAGAATTCTTTCCTTTTGAGTTCTGTGGATGTCACCTCGTCCACGTTCATGTCTTCAGTCCTTATTGAATAAGGGGGTTCCTTGTTATCAGTGAGATTCCCCCATAATTTATTTATTCTTGTTTCTATATTCAGTAGGCTGCACACCTCATTTGTTGCAATGTCATTGCTCAGTACCAGTTTTAGCAGCCTCCTTATTTGGATGGAGGATATGAGCGCAGCCATCTTTGGTATGCCCAGTCCTCCATCCTTGCACCCAGCGCAAATTAGTCCATCTACCACACAGTGTGGTAGGTGTAGCCACTTCTTCACCATTTTTCTGATGCTTGCATCACGTGCCTTAAGCGAGGTGCTTCTCACTTTGCCATGATCCGCCTCATAAATCAATCTTGGCATCATGTAGGTCTTTAACATTTCCAACTTTTGGGACGGTTTCAGGTATGCCTTTGATATCTTTCCCAGAAGTATGTCTGTGTTCTTCTTGATATCGGGTCTGACAATGCCCACCTTGGGGTTTATTTCCATGCCCAGGTATTTGACCGATTCTCCTGGTCGGTAGGATTTAAAATATGGATTTGGGCGCCCTCTAACACCCAGCCACCATGAATGTTGAACTTGAACGAGCGCTTGTGAGGGTCGATGGGGAACCCATGACACTTTCTCTGGTTTTGCTTGAGTCCCGTTTTTTTTAGAAAATGTCTCCAATATCCGAAGGTTATGGGTCATACCTTCATGGGAGCCGCTCAGGAGCACCAGGTCGTCCGCATACGCCAACGCAGGGATACTTAGGTCGTCTCCGAACTTGAACCCACAGCCCTTGGATTCCAATACATAGAGTAAGGGGTCCAGAGCGAGGTTGAACAAGATATGCGACAAGGCGTATCCTTGCTTGACACCAGCTTTTATTTTTATAGGGTCTGTCATTCCCTTCTTTGTTTTGATTCTGGTATATGCGTCTTTATAAAGGTCATCTATCAGCCGTCTGATATCCTTATCGATGCCTCTTCTCCTGAAGCTCTCTTTTATAAGATTATGTGGCACCGAGTCAAATGCCTTAGCCAGATCAACGAAGACTACCGCCATACTTCGTCTTTCTCTTTTGCATATGGTGATGAGACCATCTATCACCATCAAATTTTCCACACATCCTGAATCTTTGGTGAAGCCCTTTTGCCTGGGGTGTACTTTGCATCATTCATCCTTTTTGTACGTAATTTTGAGAATATTCTCACCAATATTGAACTGATGGTGATTGGCCTCCAGTTCTTGATCTCCATCAGTTCTTTTGCATCTGTTCCTTTAGGTAGCAGTGTGGTGCTACTCCCCTTTAGGCACCATGGCATCGACCTCGTAACCAGTATTTGGTTGAATAGGTCAGCTAGTTTTGTCCCTTTTGGGTCACGCAGTCTCAGATGACCCCTTTAAATTCCATCTGGGCCCGGGCTACTGGTTTCCTTCATTTGTTTAATCGCAGTCACCATCTCTGTTGGATGGACTTATCAATTGGCGTAGTATTGTGTTATCCACCAAAGGTAGTGACGCAAACCCTCCGAGACTACTAAATCCATTCGGTGCTTCTCATATAGCCTTATAGGTATCGAATATCACTTTTCCATCGACTTGGCACATGTTCGTTCTTGTTGTTCCATCAAGAATGCTCTTTGCCAATCCTGGTCTGTCGATGTGCAATCTCCTTACTTGAGGTACTCAGGGCATATCTCATCCACCCCGGTGCCTTGCCACCGAGGACCTTCACAACTACCTCAGTGACTTCAGCCTGAGTGACGGACGAGTCCACCTCCGAGCCCTTGGCCTCTGTTTCCTCAGTGGAAGACGCGCCGGTGGCGTTGAGGAGATCCTTGAAGTATTCCTTCCACCGTCCAACAATTTCCCTGTTGAGGTCAGCAGATTCCCACCTCCACTGTAAACAGTGTTGGCAGGGCACTGCTTCCACCTCCTGAGGCGCCGGACGGTTTGCCAGAAATTCTTCGAGGCCCGACCAATAGTCTTTTTCCATGGCCTCACCAAACTCCTCCCAGACCCGAGTTTTTGCCTCCACAACCACTCGTTCTGCAGCCCGCTTGGCCTTCCGGTACCTATCAGCTGCCTCAGGAGTCCCACAAGCCAACCAGGCTTGATAGGTCTCTTTCTTCAGCTGGACGGCATCCCTTTTTTCCGGTGTCCACCACTGGGTTCGGGGATTGCCGCCACGACAGGCACCGGAGACTTTGCAGCTTCGAGTGGCTGCGTCGACAATGGAGGTGGAGAACATGGTCCACTCGGACTCAATGTCTCCAGTCTCCCTCGGAATCTGGTCGAAGCTCTGTCGGAGGTGGGAGTTGAAGATCTCTCTGACAGGGGACTCGGCCAAACGTTCCCAACAGACCCTCACAGTACGTTTGGGTATGCCAAGTCTGTCCCGCCTTCTCCCCCGCCATCGGATCCAACTCACCACCAGGTGGTGATCAGTTGACAGCTCCGCCCCTCTCTTCACCCGAGTGTCCAAGACATACGGTCGGAGGTCAGAAGAAACAACTAAGTCGATCATCGACCTCCGACCTAGGGTGTCCTGGTGCCACGTGCACTGATGGACACCCTTATGCTTGAAAATGGTGTTTGTTATGGACAAACTGTTGCTAGCACAAAAGTCCAATAACAGAACACCACTTGGGTTCAGATCAGGGGGGCCGTTCCTCCCAATCACGCCCCTCCAGGTGTCACTGTCGCTGCCCACGTGAGCGTTGAAGTCCCCCAGTAAAACGACGGAGTCCCCGGTCGAAGAACTTTCCAGCACCCCTCCCAGAGACTCCAAGAAGGCCGGGTACTCTGCACTGCCATTTGGCCTGTAAACACAAACAACAGTGAGAGACCTATCCCCGACCCAAAGGCGCAGGGAAGCGACCCTCTCGTTCACCGGGGTGAACTTAAACACATGGCAGCTGAGCCGGGGGGCAATGAGCAAACCCACACCGGCCCGCCGTCTCTCACCGCAGGCA
Source organism: Neodontobutis hainanensis (assembly GCA_024349245.1). Taxonomy (NCBI): domain Eukaryota; kingdom Metazoa; phylum Chordata; class Actinopteri; order Gobiiformes; family Odontobutidae; genus Neodontobutis; species Neodontobutis hainanensis. Next base: position 11,128 of record JALDNG010000348.1, on the reverse strand, counting down.
ACTCCAGAGTAGTGGAGAGTCCAGCCTCTCTCGAGGATCTGGGTTCCAGAGCCCAAGCTGTGCGTGGAGGTGAGCCCGACTATCTCTAGTCGGTATCTCTCAACCTCCCGCACAAGCTCAGGCTCCTTCCCCCCAGCGAGGTGACATTCCATGTCCCTAGAGCTAGATTCTGTGTCCGGGGATTGGATCGCCGAGGCTCCCGCCTTCGACTGCCAACCAATTCACATTGCACCGGCCCCTTACGGTTCCTCCTGCAGGTGGTGGGCCCACGGGAGGTCGGTCCAAAGTCGCTCTTTCGGGCTGAGCCCGGCCGGGCCCCGTGGGGAAAGACCCGGCCACCAGGCGCTCGCATATGAGCTCCAACCCCGGGCCTTGGTCCAGGGTGGGGCCCCGGTTGCGCCATACCGGGCGACGTAACGGTCCTTGATATTAAAACGTCCATAAAGGGTTCTGAACCGCTCTTGGTCTGGCCCGTCACCTAGGACCTGTTTGCCTTGGGAGACCCTAACAGGGGCATAAAGCCCCCGACAACATAGCTCCTAGGATCATCCGGGCAATCAAACCCCTCCACCACGATAAGGTGGCGGTTCAAGGAGGAAACAGGAAAACTCTAAAATGTTGAGGATTTGGTTCATTTCCAGGTTCCTTCAGAGTTTAGTCTCAGCTGCATTATTCATATGTATGCATTTAATATTCCTTCTTCCTTCTACTGCAGGTCAAAGGTCAGAGGAAATGAGCCGTACACAAGCACAGAACTCAGCCAGCAGCTTCCTGTCACCTGTTGAGTCAGTGTGAAGCCCTGCCCACTGCAGCCCCTCCCACCTTTGGAGTAAGTGTAAAGCCCCGCCCACTGCAGCCCCTCCCACCTGGCCTGCAGCCAACACAGGTGCGTCTCTGAGTCACTCCAGGAAGAAACACATAAACAAGTGTTTTTCTTCAGTCGCACACTTTTCTCTGGGACACTTTGGACACTTTAGATCCACTCAGGTTTGACCAGTTTGATTATTTTGCTCTGGATTTAGTCCTTGCTTTAGTTCTGACTTTAGACCTGCTTTAGTCTGGCTTTAGTCTACATTTAGTTCAGGCCTGAGTTCTTCCTGGTTCTAGGCCTTGTTCAAAACTGCTTTAGTCCAGGTTTAATCAGGTTTGGACTGGATTTAATCAACCTGTATTTCGTTTTAATAAGGTTTGGGTTCAGTTCAAGTTTAGTTTTGACTTTAGACCTGCTTTACTCTTGATTTAGACAAATGGTAGTTTAGTTCTGATTTATTCTTGGTTTATTTCCTGGTTGTTGATTATTGGCTTTAGTTTTGGTTTAATTGGGTTTTGGCTTTACTTGATGTAAACATTGGTTTAATAAGTTTTAATGCTAGTTAATCGCATTTAAATTTCTGGTTTTGATGTTTTTATTTTTAGCTGTAGTAACTGGTCTGTGGCTGTAGGGGGCAGTGTTTATGGTTTATAACTGAAGAAAATGTGTGTTTTACAGAAAGTACAAAAGTCAAAGCAAAAAACAAAGTTGGAAGTAATACAAAATTACGAAACGGTATAAAAGTTATGTTTATTATTCAATTTTTTTATCATTTATTTATCATTTATTTATGCGTCACATGATGGTGTTGTCTTTACAACAGCATCATGTGACACTTCTGATGAAGGCTACAGGAAGTAGTCAAAACTAGTTAAGCAGGTAAAGCCACATTTTCTCCTGTTTGTTCAGAAATACAAAGTGTTTCTTTAAAATATTCTGAACCTGAAGACAGAATGAACTTATACCAAAGGTGTATTTTTCATGAAAGTAACAGTTGTTGAACAGTTTTGTAATATTTGTGAAAACTGAGGGAGCAGAAGGATGTCTGTAGAAAGAAAAACACCTGCCTCCACTTTTACACAAAGAACTTTTGTTTTCATTTATTACATTTAAATGTTTTATTTAAGTCCTTCCTCTTGGTCCCGTTAGGTGTCTCAGTGACTGGAGCCTATCCCAGCAGCTTTGGGCCTGAGGGGGGTTCACCCTGGACAGTGGCCAGTTAGTCTCAGGGTTAATATTTAGAGACTGACACCATTCACTCCCACACTTTAGAGTTGACCTATATATGCATGTGTTTGGGCGGTGGGAGAAACCGGAGTACTTGGAGAGAACCCACAGTAACATGTGGAGGACATACAGACTCCTCACAGAAAGACTGGAGTTGTCTGAGGATGTTTGAGTCAGCCGGGGTTTGAACCAACAAGCTTATTGTTCTAAAGCAGGAGCACTAACCACTCTGCCACATATCATTTTATCTCCATATTCTTTCTCATATTTCTAACTGCAGTAAATGTGTTTAATTTAAAGTCTATCTAAAAGAAGAGTGTCCCTTGTGTTAATGTCTGTTGTAAACATTGAGACTCTTATTATTGGCCCTGTTTCCTGCAGGAGGCTCCACCAATCAGAGTTTAAATCTGAAAACTCCTGAACACAATCCTCCTCCTTAGAGCTGGTTTAGTTTAGTGTGTTGAGCTGCTGTGACTGGTCTGTGGCTGTAGGGGGCAGTGTAGGACAGAGGAAAGGATTAATGAGTGTCCTTTACAGTTTGTTCACTTTGTGTCATTTTGTAAAGCTCTGGACTGAACATGGATCAGAGTGAGCACAGAGAGGACAGAGCCCCTCCCTCTAAAACCACTGACCCCCCCAAAGCTCAGAGGTGAGATGAGGATCTCTAACGGTCCACCACCGTTCTCCAGGTCAGAGGTCAGCACTAAAACCACTGCACCATCTTTATCCACAGACCTGCTCCTGGGCCCAGCCAAGTCTCCTTTAAAAGTGATCGCTCCTTGGATCGAGTGATTGACTTTAAAACAGAACGTGATCCACAGTAAGTCACTGTCAGAAAACTTTAGAAGTAAACCTATGGGGGTCAAGAACAAGAACAACACCTGAATGGAACAGTGTCACTAACAACTCTCCTGAGCCTTTAACAACTCTCAAATAAGGAGTCAAACTTTCCTTTCAGAGCTAAATACCGTTAGACCAGAACAGCCTGGTCCAATCAGAGTTAGTTTCAGGTTAAACTCCTCTCTCTAGAGATAAAGCTCAGCTCTCTTACAGTTGAACTCAGAATTGATAAAGTCTCTTGGAATTGATAAAGTCTCTTGGAATTAGAGACGAAACCTCTTCACCTTGAAAACTTAAGTCCAGATGCTTTTACTTTAATCCTTAGAATCAAACACACATTAAAATGTCCACTGTCAGAATAAAAGACTCTAGTCTTAGTTTAATATTTACAGAACAATGGGAAAATAAAGTAAGCTTGGCTAATCCACAAACAAGTCAAATACATGTGATATTTAGGATTATATTATTTAAATTAAACATGAAAACAGTTTGCCTCAGTCTCATCTATATAATAAGTTATCTCATAATTTTAAATTTTGCTAAGTATTTATTAAATGATTCTAGTGGTTAGTTAAATTTATTAATCTGATTAAACATTAGAGATAGATCTAAAATGAGTGCTTTTACTCTTCATTTGTGATAAAAGTTCTCTGATTCTCTAAATGTTGGGTCTAAGCCTGAGCTTAAAGCTGCTCTGGACCAGACTCAGCTGCAGAAGTTTCCAGAGACTGAGTCTGACTCAGAATCAGACTGTTTTAACAGAAATGACAACAAAAGGAGCTACACTTATCCAAATAAGCCAGGCTTATTGGGTGAGCTTGTTTTATGGAACAGCCTTCTGAGTCTTCTGACCCTGGTCCAGGTGAGACCTTCAGGAGCGACCGTCAACGGGACACCCTCTGACATTGAAAACAACAAAGAAAGATTACAAAAACTAGTCTAAAATATTAGAGAACATTAATAATCCAGACCTGACAGAGTCTATCAATAGTACAGACTTTACAACAGAGAGTCAGGAGTGTGTCACTGAAACAGAGAAATAATCTTTGTTGTGTCCTCATCCATAGAGTGAAGCAGCAGGGGTCAGAGGTCATCAGTGATCAACATCAGACACAGCTGGACTCCATATTTATGGTCTGTCATTCACTAAAGTTTGGAAATGTAAAAATGAATGAGAACTTGTTTTACACAGATCTGAACACTGACTGCATTTGTGTTGTTTATAATGTATCTGCTCAGCTTCTGGAGGAGAACATCTGCACTTTTGTCAAGAAGGAGCTGAAGAAGCTCCACAAGGTACTGAGCACAGATTACCCAGAATGCTTAGAGCATCTGAAGGATGAGGATGAAGAGCAGAGAAGCAGCAGTGAGGTTTTTCTGAAGATCACACTGAACTTCCTGAAGAGGATGAAGCAGAAGGAGCTGGCTGAGTGTCTGTGGAGCAGTAGGACCATTTAACACAATTAACAAGAGGCTCACAGTCATTTTATATTCTCTGAGACTCATGGCTTTATTTGTTGTCTTCATTCAGGAAGTTCTCCTGGAGATTTTCAGAGTAAACTGAAGTCTAACCTGCAGCAGAAGTTTCAGTGTGTGTTTGAGGGCATCACTAAAGCAGGAAACCCCACCCTTCTGAACCAGATCTACACTGAGCTCTACATCACAGAGGGAGGGTCTTCAGAGGTCAACCAGGAACATGAGGTCAGACAGATCGAAACAGCCTCCAGGAAACCAGGCCGACCAGAGACAGCCATCACATGTGAAGACATCTTTAAAGGCCCAGCTGACACAGATGGACCAATCAGAACAGTGCTGACAAAGGGAGTGGCTGGCATCGGGAAAACAGTGCTCACTCAGAAGTTCAGTCTGGACTGGGCTGAAGGCAAAGCCAACCAGGACATACAGCTGCTGTTCCCGTTCACTTTCAGAGCACTCAATGTGCTGAAAGAGAGACAGTTCAGTTTGATGCAACTTGTTTAGTGAAACCAAAGAAGCAGGACTCTGCATCTTTGAAGACCTCCAGGTGGTCTTCATCTTTGACGGTCTGGACGAGTGCAGACTTCCTCTGGACTTCACCAAAACCAAGGCCCTGACTGATGCTACAGAGTCCAGCTCAGTGGATGTGCTGCTGGTAAACCTCTTCAGAGGAACCCTGCTTCCCTCCGCTCGCCTCTGGATAACCACACGACCCGCGGCGGCCAATCAGATCCCAGCTGAGTGTGTCGCCATGGTGACAGAGGTACGAGGGTTCACCGACCCACAGAAGGAGCAGTACTTCAGGAAGAGGTGCAGAGACGAGGCCGACACAATCATCTCCCACCTCAGGACGTCCCGAAGCCTCCACATCATGTGCCACATACCAGTCTTCTGCTGGATCACTGCCACAGTCCTGGAGCATGTGTTGAAAACCAGAGAGAGAGAAGAGCTGCCCAAGACCCTGACTCAGATGTACATCCACTTCCTGGTGGTTCAGGCCAAAGTCAAGAACGTCAAGTATAAAGAAGGATCTGAGACTGACCCACACTGGACTCCAGAGACCAGGAAGATGGTTGAGTCTTTGGGAAAACTGGCCTTTGAGCAGCTGCAGAAAGGAAACCTGATCTTCTACGAGTCAGACCTGAGCGAGTGTGGCCTCGACACCACAGCTGCCTCAGTTTACTCTGGAGTGTTCACACAGGTCTTTAAGGAGGAGCCAGGTCTGTACCAGGACAAGGTCTACTGCTTTGTCCATCTGAGTGTCCAGGAGTTTCTGGCTGCTCTTCACGTCCATCAGACCTTCATCAAAACTGGGTTTAACCTGCTCTCAGACAAAAAACTATCATTGGTGACAATCACCATTGCTAATCTTTTTAAAGGCAAACCAGAACTTCAACTTCTTCACCAAACAGCTGTGGACCAGGCCTTACAGAGTCCAAATGGACACCTGGACTTGTTCCTCCGTTTCCTCCTGGGTCTTTCACTGCCGACCAATCAGAGCCTTCTACAGGGTCTGCTGACACAGACAGGAAGAAGCTCCCTGACCAATCAGGAAATGGCTGAGTACATTAAGAAGAAGATGAGTGAGGATGTGTCTGCAGAGAGAAGCATTAACCTGTTCCACTGTCTGAATGAACTGAATGACCGTTCTCTGGTGGAGCAGATCCAACAGTACCTGAGTTCAGGACGTCTGTCTGAAGCTGGACTGTCTCCTGCTCAGTGGTCAGCTCTGGCCTTCATCTTACTGTCATCAGAAGAAGCTCTGAATGTATTTGAGCTGAATAAATATTCTGCTTCAGAAGAGGCTCTCCTGAGGCTGCTGCCAGTGGTCAAAGCCTCCAACAAAGCTCTGTGAGTGATGTCTATTTTACTGAGTAACATTTTAATAAATTTCCACACATCTTTTGCCCAAATCAAATTTACAACAGTGTCATTACATGAAAAAGGTCTACAACCATCCCAGCTAAGGCGTGTTGAAGACACAGAAATCATTCACAAAATCTGGACTAAACAGGCTCAGTCAGCACTGACTACAGTTTGTTATCATATTTTCAAACCACTGTACAAATCATAAACATCAGTGGTGAGATGGTGTTAGACAGTGGAGATTAAGGATGTAAAGATTGTTTATTGTTGTAAAGATGATTGTTAAAGACAGATGCCTGTAAAGGAGCAACTTATATTGGATCTTTTTAAATGTATGCTGTACTTGTTTCCTTCTCCAGTCTGAGCAGCTGTAACCTGTCAGAGAGAAGCTGTGAATCTCTGTCCTCAGTCCTCAGCTCCCAGTCCTCTAGTCTGAGAGAACTGGACCTCAGTAACAACGACATGAAGGACTCAGGGCTGAAGTTGTTGTCTGTTGGACTGAAGAGTCCTCATTGTAAACTGGAACAACTCAGGTCAGGAGTCTAAAACATTATTTTAATGTTACGTACTATTAGTTTGTCAGAAAATAATCTTTATGGATTAAGTGCTCTTTGGAAAAGACAGCCGTTGAAAACGCATTGTCTGCTCTGTAAAAGAGTTAAATTTTTAATATTTTAACTTTTACTTTTTTAACATGAGCATGTTTTTAATCTCTTTTTTAATTAAACAAATTGTAGTAAATCAAAAGTGCTGGAGTTTGACCTGTTAATGTAAAGACCTGTTACTGATGATCTGTATAATGTTGTGTGTTTGCAGACTCTCGGGTTGTCTGATCTCAGAGGAAGGCTGTGCTTCTCTGGCCTCAGCTCTGAGGTCCAACCCCTCCCATCTGAGAGAGCTGGATCTGAGCTACAACCATCCAGGAGACACAGGAGTAAAGCTCCTGTCTGCTCTACAGGAGGACCCCCTCTGCAGACTGGACACTCTCAGGTATGGACCAAATGTTGGTGAAAGAAATAGGTTAGGTTAGGCTACTTTTATTGTACCTGTAGGTAAATTTGTTTTACAGTGCAATGACTATGGCATCCAATACAAAAACACACAACACAGAACACTCCACAACACATAGGGACAAATAAGTAAATGCTCATACTGAGTAAAGTGCTCTCAAGAAAGAAAGAAAGAAAAAAAGAAAGTGCTGGTCTTTGTAAAAGAACCTGAAGAAGAAAAAAAAAACTGATAAAAGTCATAAAACCCTAGTACAACATTTCTAAAAACCACCTCTACACTTTGTTAATCATATTAATCACATTTGGTACGAAGCTGCTCTTTTATCTTTTCATTCTACACCTTGGGACTCTATACCTCCTCGCAGACGGCAGTAACTGAAACTCACTGAGCAGGGCTGAGAGTCATCGTCTAAGATTGAGAAGGCCATCCTTTGTAACTGTTTGGTATACAGGGATGCCACTCCTGGTTTAGACTCACCTATCAAACGGCCAGACCATTTTACCATCTGGTCTAACTGATTTTTTGCCTTTAGAGATATATGACCATACCATACTACAGTGGAGAAGAACAACACAGATTCAATAAAAGCATGATAAGATATTTTCATTATTGTTCGGTCAAGATTAAACACAGATAATTTCCTTAGGCAATACAAACGCTGGTGCCCCCTTCTGCACAGAACCTCACAATTCTTTTCAAATTTAGTTTCTCATCAATAATCGTCCCAAGGTATTTGTATGATTGTACATACTCTATAGTTTGGCCTTTAATTGAGGTAGGTTCACTTGGAAGAGTACTTTTCCTAAAATCAATGATCATAAACTTGGTCTTTGATATATTAAGCTGTAAGTAAGATTCCTCACACCAATTGACAAAGTCCTCAATAATTGGACCATGTGAGGTCTCATTCTCTTTAAGTAAACTCAAAATAACTGAGTCATCCGCATACTTTATGATAATTCTGTTATCATACATGCTTTGACACATTTGTATATAAAATAAATAAAAGTAGAGACAGCACACATCCTTGAGGAGACCCTGTAGAGGAACTCCTCTGTTCAGATAAGACACCATTTATTCACCAAATTTAAAATCCAACCCATCAAATTATTGCTTAATGCAAACTGATCTAAGAGCCTCTTGATTAAAATGTGTGGTTGAATTATATTAAAAGCTGAGGAAAAATCAACAAATAAAAGTCTAGCATGTGTCCTATGGCCATCCAAATGTCTTAATAGCCTCTAGCATTGTGACTGTAGCATCATGTACTCCTGTGAGGTCTATATGCAAACTGCATAGGGTCCAATTTATGTTCGGTACCCATAGGATCTCAGACCGCACTCATTTCTCAAAGATTTTCATTAAAACGAAAGTCAAAGCAACCGGCCTGAAATCATTAATCATATTAGGACCGCTGCGTTTTGGGACAGGGATGACCACTGCATTCTTCTAGAGGATCGGTACATGTTTTGTCTTCAGAGACTTATTATAAATCTCATGAAATACAGAGCTCAGTTCTTTTGCACATGACTTTAATAGTCTGCCACAGATTCTATCAGGACCTGGGCTTTTATTTGCCTTTACAAGTCTAAAAGCTTTTTCAACCTCCTGAAGCTCAATGTTAAAATGCTGATCATCCATTAATTTAAAATGCAACTCCTGGATATCTTTACTGAAGTCCAAATTGTCAAAACAACAGTAAAAGTAGTTTAGTGCATTAGCTAGTTCAAAATCAGAATTAAAACAATTTAGAGTCACCTGATTGCTGCAGTTTGAGTTCTGAAGGACTACTATGGTTTTCATATTTGCCCATGCTGAGCCAGGATTTTTGGATGCCATCTTATTTTCTAATTTTTCCTTATAGCTTTGTTTAGCTTTAAGGATTTCAGTCTTCAAATCCTTAGTAGCCACATGTAAGTCCATAGTTGTTCAATGTTTAAATGCAGTTTTTTCCTTTGTAAACAGGACTTTGACCTTTTTACATGGGATTATCATGTCCCTGCAGAAAGCCATATATGAGCATGTAACATCCACAGTCTGTACAGCTGTCACAGGACACCTCATCTTCTGACCACACTGTGTCCTTACTCACTGTTTTCTCCCTTTTTAAAACAGTCTTATATATAGACAACAAATAGACAGAATTGTGATCTGACGAGCCCAAGGGGGCCAGAGGAATAGTTTTGTATACACCTCTCACCGATCCATAACACAGCTCTAAAGTCTTTCCCCGTCTGGTCGGATAGGAGACATACTGATGGAAAGATTTAACAGTCTGTTTTAGGGAGACATGAATAGATATGAACAGCCAAGCTGTTGTGGTTTGGTTGGGCTCTGTGCTCCCTTTTATCACTGCCTTAAACATCTGGCAATTCCATGCATGAAATATACAGAAACCTGTCCAGATATTAAAAGCCTCAACATGTAATGAGATGAAAAAACACCTGAAGTGCCCAACTTGTTTAAACAAAAAGCGTCAGTGACTACACCTGCTCCTTTGCTGTTTGGTGTGGCTTCTCCTTCTGGTAATTTTTGGATTACTTGTCCTCGGAATTCTAAGGAACAATTAAAAAAGACTACTTTGTTGTACGCCATACATGAACAACTTTGGATACGGGAGTTTAACCATCTCTAACTCACTCCTGAATTTTGGAAACACCAGTAATGTCATGCACCAAAACAGATTTGAGTAGCAGGAAAAGAGACAGTGTTTGCTCTACAGTATATCTCTTTTTCCTATGTGTTCCTTTTAGCAGGAGACATCCAACTTAACCCAGGCCAAAACACCAACTCAGGTACAAACATCCAAACCACCAGCGTTTGGGCTGGTGCAGCACCTGCAGCAGAGAGTGGAGCCGGGACCACCAGGATCTGTTGGCAGAATAGCAGTGAGCTTCAGATGACTGACAGTATTTGGTCTTTGATGCTGAAGGAAAATGGGAAAAATCTTCACTGAGTCCATGAATCGCTTGGACGTGTGGATTGCGCAACAAGACATTTATTTTTATATAGCCCAATATCACAACATTCGCCTCAATAGACTTAACAGCCTGCAGCTAAGGCCAGTGTGTGCCTTCAGCTCCAGTCCAGCCTGGGTGTGACAAAGGCATGAATAAGAGTTTCATCCTTAGCTAAAGAGAGGCAGAAGCAAATGTATTAATATTCCTTAAGTGAAAAAAAAAAACAGTTTAGTGACATCACTAATGTACGGAGCCCCTCTGGTCTCACTATGTAAAAAAAATATATATATGTAACTAAGTCGTGGCCACGAGATAAGTAAATATTAATGAATATAAAAGGAGAATGCACAATGGAGCAGCTTTTCTCCAGAAAGCATGCACGCTAACTCTGCCACCCATAAGGCTCATACATACAGCCAAATAGAGGTACCGTGACCTAAGCCTACAACGCCCTCTGCTGACGTTTTATCGTAGGCTACACAGACATGCTTTTCCAAAATGTCAAACACTTCAATAATTAATGAACCAGTCTGCACACTACTATAGACTATCTTAAAATCATAATCAGAAATACTTTATTGATCTTTATTGATATCGATAACCTTTGTTATTTAAATGGACCCTGTACTGTAGTGCAATGTAATACTTCACATTCTGTGCAATATTATCTGTTTTAATATTCAGTGTAATATAGTTTGCTGCAGTTCTGCTTCTATTTATTTACTAGTACTGTTCATCACAATCAATTCAATTCTGTTAATACAGTAATGTAAATCTTGTAGGCTGCATATCCATGGTCCTTTATAACTCTTATTTATATTTTATAGCATATATTTATACTTTTTACATGTGTATAGGCTACTTGTTTATTTACCAACTTATATTATTATTTATATTTCTTTAAATGTCTTGATGTGCACATCAACTGTGACACAAC